>APFE030622163.1:3473-44858 GCA_000404065.3 Pinus taeda
AAAAAAAAAAATAACAAATAAATAAATAAATAAAAATAAAAATAAAAAATAAAAAAATAAAAATAAAAATATACTAGGACGAAAGGGCAGGGATCCAAGATCTACTAATCTTCCAGCCATCATCTCTGTTGAGATTGATAGGCCTTCTTTCGATTTCAATGGCTTCCCTGAATTTACGATGATGGAACTGAGCCACTTTGGCCACGACCTTGGCCTCCTCAATACAGACCTGATGCTTGGTCTTATCCACATGCTCTGCTAACGCTGAAGACTTGGTTCTCCCATGTCTCAGGTCAGCCACATGTTCGTTAATCCTCTGCTGGATGGAGCGCCCCGTTTCCCCTATATAGGGCGTCCCGCAGGAACATGGGATCAAGTAAACACCCTTCATATCCTTAGGGTTAACGGGATCCTTTACCGATTGGAGGGAGTTCCGGATGGTGTTGAGGGGCCTGAAGGTAGAGGGAATATCGAATCTCTTAAGGATCTGAGCAATCTTGTCCGTGGTTCCCTGGACATATGGAAGATGGACACCTGGACGACGCTCTCTTGGTTCTTTCTTAATTAACGCATTTCTAGAGGCCTTAAGAAAAGCCTTCTGACCAAGGCGCCTACTATATCCATTCTCCACAAAGACATCAAGGAGATGGGATCTCTCCTTATCTAGGCTCTCATTATCCGAAATCCTAAGGGCACGAGTAGCGAGGGTGTTGAGAACACCCATCTTCTGAGCAGGGAAATGATGGGAATCAGCACGAAGATCCCATTCATTTTCACCCCTTTATGGATCCAACACCCCGAATTTCACAATGTGGTCACCCAATCTTGGCTCCCTTGGGTGGAGGGAAGCTTAATCCAAATCGAGGAAGCAAAATCAAAAGTTTCAAAGCATATATTAAATATTAGGCAAAATCATCTTTACCTGTTAAACAAGAAGTTATTAAAGAGATGGAAAATAAAATTTCCTTTCTCCGCTCTTCCATGGAAGTCAATCATGTATCTTTGGAAATGTTGAACTAGGACAAAGGTATTCTTGATAAATATCACTCCTTGCTAAAATAAGAAGAAAAATATTGGAGACTGAAATCTACAAGTGTGTGGCTTCAGGAAAGAGATAGAGATACCAAGTTTTTCCCACAAGCAAGCTAAAAATTAGGAAAGGAAGAACACAATACAAGAAATCACGTTGAATGGTACCGAGGTAGGCAGATTTCAACAAATCAAGTAGAAGTTTGCAGCATACTTCAACAATGTCTACACCCAAAGTGAGCCCCCCTTAGATGAATTCGAGGACTATATGTTAGAACATATCTTGAAATTGATAACAAAAGGTATGAATCACCCACAAACTATCCTCCCTTTAAAAGAAGAAATTCACAGAGTAGTTTTCTCCTTCCACTCGGATAAATCCCCGGACCCGGATTGGTTCTCAACCCACTTTTATTAGCATTTTTGGGACATAATCAAGCGAGAATTCTAAAGAATGATTGGGTATCCCTTGAATCATTTATGCATTCTGGTGTCCATTCATCGTTCCTTGCCTTGGTCCCAAAAGAAAAGAAAAGAAAAAAAAAACCCTCCTTCAATAAGTTTAGACCCATCTCCTTATGTAATGTCTCCTACAAAGTAATTTCTAAAATTCTCATTGAAAAACTCAAAATGCTTCTCCGATCTATCATATCATAGAATCAATATGGTTTTGTGCCAAGAAGATAAATCTTTGATAATATCATTATTTTTCAAGAAGTTATAATCTTTAGCAGATCTAGAGGAGACAAGGGGATGACCATCAAACAAGACATGGCCAACACCTTTCACATAGTTGGACAGAGCTTCCTTTGCAAATCCTTAGGGAGATTGGGATTTGATAACACTTTTATCTGGTGGATTACCCTTTGTATTGTATCCCCTTGGATTTTCGCTCTCGTGAATGGAAGAGTTACCAAATTATTCAAAGCATCCTGAGGTTTACGACAAGGGTGCCCATTATCTCCCTTTCTATATATTCTGCTTGTTGATACTATGAGTCAACATTTAGAATATGTTCATATAAATTTATGCCTCCCAAGTCTCTATCTCACTCATGACATCAAAAGCGTCAAACATTCACAGTTCACAGATGATACCATCCTTCTCAGGGGTTCCTCAGTGGAAATATCTAAAAGATTTAAATTGGTGTTGCATAGATTTCTAGTAGCTTTGAGGATCAACTAACTTTTACAAGTCTTATATCTTCATGTGAAATATATCGGTGACCAAGAGACTTCAAATTAGGGAGGTATTTGGCTTCATCACTATTGAAAATTGGAAAGAGTTTAAATATTTGGGTATCTCAATTTTCCTCAATACCCACTCTCTTCAGGCTTGGCAAAATGTTTTATCTGAAGTGTAAAACAAATTGGAATTTTTGAAGACTAGAAGGCCTAACCTAATGGGTCGCATTGTACTCATAAAGGCAGTCATGTATGCAATTCCTTTGTACCAATTCTCTGCCCTGTTATCCCCTTAGTACATTTTGCAATGTCTAGGGAATAATATCAAAAAGTTCCTTTGGGAGGAAAACCAATCCTCTACTAAGAAATTTCATTTTGTCAAATGGGCCACTGTTCGCACTCCCGGAGTCCATAGAGGAATAGGAATTTGTTATCGTGCCTTGATGAATCTGGGCATTGGAGCTAAAATGGCCTGGAAAATTTAATATGACTTGGAAGCTCGGTGGGCTCAAGTCCTCATCTTAAAATACTCACAACAAGGAAATGGGAATCAAATCGATCTTCTTCATCCAACGAGGCATGGATCCCCCACTTAGAAGCTCATCTCAACCTTGGTCAATTTTATCAACAACACTCTAAGTTGGGCATTGGGAAATGGATCAAGAATCAAACTTTGGACTGACTCCATAGCAGATCACTCTCCTTTTCAAGATTTATAAGCCTAAAGACCTCTCAAGCTCTATTTAACCAGTCAAGGAATCTCTACATTAGCTCAAATCTCCTAGTGGGACAATTCAGGATTATGGACATGATGTAAACTTGATGATATTACAAATAATCTTCTTTCACTTGTGGAGAATCTTATAGACCATCTAACAGGTTGTACCCCTTGGCGTCAACATGCAGAAGACAAATTAGGTTGAAAGTATCATGTATACACGATCAAGGCTGGATATGAAGAGCTTCTTTTCTCTATGTAGGTTGTTCGAAAAATATTTGTTATTGATTTCAAAGGAGACACCAACTCAAGGAAATAATTATTTAGGCTTGTAGAGGAAACCAAACCCTTTTCCAATGAGTTATAACATTCCTCCTCACTCCTCTACGATGAAAATAAAATATTTTTTATGTTGAAAAATCAACATTTCACCTCCTATACAAGTTGGCCTACATGAGCATAAGTCGGCCCCTCCCACAAAAGATGTGTCTATTCAAAATAGGGTTGAACAAGTATAAATAGAAGTTGTGGCTCCTCATTCCAACCATCCAACTTAGTCAATCACACAAGGAACACATTCAATTTGAAGCAAGAAAGTGGAGTTCACAACTCGTGAACTAAGGAGTTGTTCAAGGAGGAAAGACGAGGGATCAATGAGCTTTTGTTTAGGTTTTTGGTTATAATTTTTTTGGTTCATTTTGGAGCAGTGATTATACCATTTTGTGGTTCATTTTAGAGCAGGAATTGACATTGACAGAAATAATATTGTCCTCTTGATAGTCCTACAACCTCGGCCCTAGGAGCAAACCTATGTAGCTTGGCCCTGAGACAAAGTCGTAACACAATTTGGACCTATAGAAAATCTTGTTTTTGGCCCTTTGTCATTCAGGTCTAAGGCTAGAAAAAACCTCAGTTTTTCACCCCTCTGAAGCTTGACCCTGAGGTTAGACAAACCTTAGCCTTTGACCCTTATTGTGGTTTAGTCTAGAGACAAACTACTTTGAACATAACTCATATTTGTGGAGTAAATCTTGAAAAACCCTTGCACTTATTAGAAGATATTTTGACTTGGAAGAAGCAATGTTTCTTGGTCTTATTGGATCTATCTTGTGGAGCAAACCAGTGACATCCTTGGAGCAATTTTTGACGCCATTTTGAATAATTTTTCGAACAGAGATTTGGAGACGTTGAAGTCATCATTTGAATAGCAGTTGAAGAGTTTTTTGTGTAGTGTTGGATCTAGTCTTTAGCGGGCTTGTTGAAGCTTGTTGAAGACATCTTTGGAGTAACCTTGTTGAATCATTGTTGAAGCTTATTGAATACATGTTTGGAGAAGCCTTGTTGAAGCATTATTAAAACCTATTGAAGCCATCCTTTGGAGTAGCTTTGTTGAAGCATTATTGAGGGCAATTGTGGAGCATTATTGAAGACATTTTGGAGTCATTTTTGAAGTAAGTATTTATCATAAGATTTTGATTTGACCAAGTTGTAGCTTGGAGTTGTTTAAAGGATTGGAGTCCTTATTTTTGACCAAGTTAGAGCTTGGAGTCGTTGAAAGGATTGGAGTCCTTATTTTTTACCAAGTTGGAGCTTGGAAGTTGTTGAGACGATTAGAGTGCTCATTTTGACCAATTAGGAGCTTGGACTTGTTTAAGGTTGAAGCCTTGAAATGGTCAAAGATTTTTTTGTACATGTTGGAGCCTCATTGGAGTCCTCACTATTTTTATCAATAAAAATATTTTTGTTTTATCTCTTGTGTCCTAGTTTATTTTGTGAAAAAAATATTAATTGGCATAAATAATAATTGAAAGAAATATTGATTCACCCCCCCTCTCAGTATTTCCAACAATTGGTATCAAAGCCAACATCTTCAAATAACAACCCAATAGTTGGAAGAATGATTTTTGAATCACAATGGATAGTAAGGATGATAGGGTACCCTAATCAGATGGGCAAAAATTTACTTTTTTAAAAGTTAGAATGGAGTTCTACTTAATGTCTCTCAGATTCAAAGTTTAGCAATCTGTCACAAATGGATACAAGATCCCATCTCCTCATCCAACATATCCTGACAAGAACAAAGCATATTTTGCAAATGTAAAGGCTTTGAATTCTATAGCAAGTGGTATGTCAGATATAGAATTCACTAAGGTGATGAATATTAAAACAACTAAATAGATGTGGGACAAGCTCATTAACATCTTTGAAGGAGATAAATTAAAGAAGGTAAAGCTCCAAACCTTTTGAAGGAAGTTTGAAAGTCTCAAAATGAATGAAGAAGAAGACATAATTGCTTACTTTCTCCATATAGATGAAGTTGTCAATCTCTTAAAGGACTAGTTGAAGACACCAAAGAGAAGACAGTTGTCCAGAAAATTCTAAGATCACTTTCAGACCGCTTTGATGCCAAAATCAGTGCCATAGAAGAATTGAAAGACTTGGATGACTTCAAAATAGATGAGCTTCATGGAATTCTTACTGCATATGAAATGATATAATAAACTCAACTCACAAAGAAGCTACTTTCACAGCACAAAAAATATTAAAGAAAGGGAAGAGTTACGACTGCAAAGTCACAATAATGATGATTCTGATACTGAAACAAAATTGGCACAATTTGTCAAGAAGCTAAAGAAAGGTTGCAAACTTAAAGGTAAGTACCCTCTCACTTGTTTTAAATGTCAAAAAATAGGACATTGTGTTGCACATTGTCCTTTCAAGGATGACAATGATGATGAAGATGAACCTAAAAGAAGGTCTTCCAAAAAGAAAGGTTCAAACAAAAGATATTCATCTCTAAATAAGATAGTGATGATTCAAATGAAGATGAACGTAAGAAAAGAACATTTAAGAAAAAAGGGTCAAACAAAATAATTTATTCTCCAAGAAAGATAGTGATGATTTTGATGAAGATGATGATTGTGCGGGAAGCAAAGAAGCATTATTCATGGCCTTCACAGATGACATAGGTAAACCTGAAGAAGAAGAAGAAGAAGAAGGAAATGTGGATGAGTTATTGATTAGTGCTATTGAACAGAATGAAGATATAAGGAAAAATAATGGAAGGTTATTGTTGGGTCACCAATTTGTCATCGTTTTCACTTATCTTTTTCATTCATTAAACCGTTACTTCCAATCATCCATTGCACCATCTCACTCACTTGCCACCATTTTACCCTGATTCTTCACAAAATGTCATACTAAGCTTCTATATGTCTAAGTGGTTAATTAACATCGATTTTCTTATTTTTAGTAGATTAAGAAGAATTATGCATGGTTTTACTAATGACAGTTTGGCCAGTTCAAGTTTATGTAGTTATCTTCGTGATTGAGGTAGTAACACCAATGTTGAAGGAAACCCGACACTTGGACTTGGTTTCTAAAGGCTCTAATATGGATTTGTGTTGGTCAAAGTCCACCCAGCTCGCATGTGTGAACCTCTAGCAAAAGATCAAAGGAAAAATGCAACAATTTTGACCAGCCAACTTCGAGTACAATTTTTAGCAAACAAAAACGAATCTTAGAAAATGAAAACATGGGTTTTCTTCAGAACAAACCCAATTATGCTCCTTACAACATGTTTCCTAAAATTCATTATGGTTTGGGAGATTTTCCTGGTTCTTTGAACCCTTATTTTCCAAATTATGTGAACAAACAATCTAATAATGTGTCATTCAATGCACAATCAAGCAAAGAGAAGTTGGAATGAGCTATGTGTTTGGTCAATTTAGTGTGATCTAAATTGCTATTTAAATGTCAACCTGGGGTTCGTAAACTGACGAAGTGAAGTGTACTATATGTACTAGATAACCATTTCCTTAGGCTTTTGTCATTTTAAGCTTTTTAGTTTGTTTTTGGATTTATTTTTCCTTAATGTGTGATGGTGAGAATGAAAGTGAAGTATGGAGTGTAGTCGGTGATGGTTTCTAAACTTGAAAGTGCTCAAAAGAAAGCTTTACAATAACTAAAATGAAATCAATTCTTAAGAGAAAATAAATGCATCAAATAGTGAACTAATGACAATGGCCCAGTATCCTTGCTGCTGAAATGAAAAGAAAGCAAAAACTGAAAAACAACTCAAACTTAAAGAAAAGCAACTAATTCACACTACTTTAACTTTTCAGATCCTTTACCCTTCAGCTCAATCTACCTTGTGGGAAGTAATCATGAACATGTCAAGCAATATGATATCTAAATGACAAAAAAGTAAATTGCATAAAAGAACTAATCACACTACTTGAATTCTTCAAATCCTTTACCCTTCAGCTCAATCTACCTTGGGGAAGTAATTATGAACATGTCAAGCAATATGATATCTAAATATAAATTGCATAAAAGAAACTGACCACACTACTTGAACTCTTCTAGTTCTTTACCATTCAGCTCAATCTACCTTGTGGAAAGCAACCATGAGTAAGCAATATGATAACTAAATCACACTACAGTTAGTAATATTATGATTTCTTGCTGATATAATCACTTGACCATAGAAAGAAACCATAAATTGATGAGCAATATGATATCTAAATAGCAGAAAAGTGAATAAGCAAATCGCAACTTGAAAAGGACAATGCTGAATTTAAACTGCAGAAAATGAAAGTTAGCAGGAAGGACAAGATGATCTCATATGCCAAAAGTTATCAAAAAGATGAAAAATTGCCCGGGCTGCCTAAGAGAACCTGCAGAAAAGCACTGATCAGTTTACATCTCTAAGAAAACAAAGGTGAAAATATAAACAGTAGAAACATAAAACAACATATTATGTACAAACTAATGAGAAAGACAAAAACATAATAAAGCTAAATAAAAACTTTACAAGGCTTCAACGTGCAGGGGCCCTCTGCCACTTCATCCAATCAACAAATAATCACACGGCTGAACTTCAGAAAAGTCTTCTCATGTATTAAACAACAGCATATAAAACAGTGGGGTAATAAGATAACCAGCAGTGCGAAATTACATAAACAGTTCAGGATTCATACATCTCAAAAAGCTTTTTCACAGCGTTCAAGCGTTATTTATAATGCCAAAATACTAAAGCTAACTAACAACTTCTACGCTATTAACTGCGTTACTAAAGACACGTAGATCTCTTCAGCCGAGATCTAGTATAACTGTCATCATGTTTCTTAAATCTTCGGAGTGGTTGGCTGTTAGATTCATGTTTCAGGAATGATCTCCAGGTGTGTTGGTGCCTTCGTGGGCTGAGAACTATGCCACGTATCATTCACGTGCCCAAAACAGTGATGTGCCACCGCTGAACTCTTTGGCTGGCCTTGTCTTTGACTTTGGTTGACCGCGGCCTCTCATGGATGATTTGGCCGATTTGAAGGGACACGTTCCATGTATCCGCCACCTGGAGCTTGCCCATGTAGCTCGTTTCTTCAGAGGACACCTGGAGCACAACTTTTAACAAAATAGCTGCGGAATCCTGGGCTGGCTACGGAAACCTGTGCTGGCTGCGGAAACTAACAAGTTTTTGCAGCTGCATGAACAAAAAAACTAAACCAAACAACAGTCATAAGTATAGTCAGAAAACCATATAAACAATCCTTTTTAGACTATAATGCAATGATTTAAGAACTGGGTGAATGAAGTGAGTGGAGAAAGAAGGCTAAGAGGGTGTATAGGAAGGTGCAGGTTTGAGGCTCAACACTATGCTTCAACAAATTCATGGCAAGGAGGTGTCATTTTAGTTCTCATTCTCAACTATACGACTCTAAATGTAGTTACAATGTAATCTCTATATAAATGCTTCAGCTAGAAGCAAATGACAATTCTTGAAAGTTTGTTTTACACATTCCAACAATATAAACTGTGTTGATGGTAAGGATGTGCCTTTGTGATGAGATTTGGTTTTGATCAGTATTTGCTTTAGTTCTTTATTTTTTTGCACTTCAGGAGGCCCCCCTCACGAGCACAAGTGTATTTTAATTTCTTTTATATTTCATTCCACACAATAGACTAGTTCTTTACTCTACAAAGATTGTTATCATTTTAGATTAGTTTTTTAAATGTTTTCATGCTCATTTAGTTATTGTCCTCTTGTAGACTAAGCGCTTGGATAAACTTATGAAAACAGAAAAATCATTTATCAGTTGCTTCTTAATTTCAACCCTTTACTTTTGCACTTAATTAGTCTCATATTTATAAATAATGCATAGGCATGAAGGAACTCTAGACTTTGAATACACACACAGGTAATCTCAATTTATTTTTGTCTCGTGAATAGATGTGCTTTTGATTCAATCCCTTAGAATAAGCATCAATTCATTTTTAAGCCATGTATAGAATCCATTTGTGTCTTTAGAAACAAAGTTTCAATGTTTTCTAAGTATAACGTTTTCATTTGAGTTTTCATAAAATAAACTTATGGCTTTCATAGAAAAGATCAGAAGGAATTTTTCATAGAATGGATTTAAAAAGAGATTCCAAAAAGCTTTCATAATAGAGGTTTAGAATAATAATTTCAAAGCTTTTGTAACATAAGTATTTTAGCATAGGAAGTTTATTACTTTTATAGTATAAGGATCTAGTTATCTTTCGTAGCATAAGGTTGATTTTATAGAATAAAATTGTATTCATTTTACATAAAGTAAAATTGTACTTTCATTTCAAATAGTTAAAAATTCATTTTTAACCCATATAGGTTCTTTCCATAAAGCAAGTCTTCTTACCTTTTTGGAAGTGTGTGCTCATTCTTGGAGACCTTCATAACTAAGATTTCATTTCAATCTTGCAATTTCCTTCAATAGGTTAAATTTTCACTCAAAATTGAAAGATAATTTTCCTAGCGCATATTGTGCAAGTGTGCTTCACAAGTATACAAACTTGGATTGATATTTAAATGCAAGTAATTTAAGAGTCAATTAAATTACCCAACATTTTGGTGTCGTTTTTGGGGAAGCATACATAGATATTAGCTTTCAATTGCATCTCGTTCTTAGTTGCATCCATTTTTAGTTGCATAATATTAATTTCATTTTAGTGCATTCTATAGGTATATTCGTTAAAGAAGAAAATAAATAAAAAAGACTTCAATCACCTACAACCCCCAGTAAATCACATGGTATTGTAAAACCCACATCACCTTCCACATCATGAATTATTATTTTGCGGGTAGAAGAAGAGGTGACAAAGGAGGTAGAAGAAATGGATGGAGATGATGATAATGAGGAAGATTCTTTTTTATTTCTCATTCACGATATTGAAATAAACATTCATATGAAGAACATCCCCCCATTTGTACTTCCCAACTTCAATGGTATGAGATCAAAAGACCCAGTCTCCTTTCTTTTCGAATTTGAAATACTTTGTAGATCTTATGACTACTAAATACACACTCAAAAATTGAATTTGTTTTCAGCAACATTGAAGGATAGATTTCTTAAATGGTTTATGATTTTAGGAACAAATTCTGTGAAGGCATGGGACGATATGAAAAGAGTATTTTTGGAAAAATATAAAGATTATTGCATACACGATGACCTTAGAAATGAAGTCTCTAAAATGAACCAAAAAGAGGAATAAATCCTAGAAGATTTAGTGGACATATTTACTTATTATGTCAAATTATCTAAATTGCATGATTTAGGGTTAGACACATTAGTAACTCTCCTAATAAAATCTATAAGGGATGAATGGATTAATCTTCCTAACCTGATGGGTAAAGGAGATGTCTCTCCCCCTACATCCATGGGAAAATCTAGGCAAATCAACCCGAAGGGATCTACTTATCGGCCAAACAAGCAGGGCCTAACCCCAAGGGCATCGAGGAGAATTGACCTTGTGAACTCCCAACTGGCGAGGTACTTAGTAATGGGAACTCGACCAACTGATCTAACCCTTGGGGATGGTAAAGGAAATGTCTCCCAATTTCCATTTCAAGAGATTTGTGAACTGTGCAAGAACATATCAAGAGGAAAAGCAAAGTATGGTAGGTTCCCTCAAGATTCAGTTATGGAAAGGGTAAGTAAGTTGGGATCAGTTGATAATTCAAATAGAACTTAACAATTTTCTAGGCATTCTTGGAAATTTAAGGGAACAAATTGATATGCTAAGAATGCAAAAAAAATCAAAGTTGAGAATGTTGCTTTGCTTATATTTTGCCCTAAATGTAGAAAGAAACATGCTTTGTGTGAATGTCCACTTGATAGCATTGAAACTTGTGATATATGTGCAGTATCATGTACTACTAAAGATTACCTAGCATTATCAGGGTTGAAAGAAGTTTACCATGGATCAGATCAAACACTAGGACAACCCTTTTAGGTAGCTCCAAGAAGACCATGGCAACCTCATCAAATCAATATGATACAATATCTTAATTCACAATTTCAAGGTTATGCATAAAAATCTAAAAGTAATTGGCAAACACCCTTGCCTTGGCAACCTTGGCCATCTCAATCCCAACCTCAAAACCAATCTTAGCAACAAGGTTGGCAAGGGCCTTATGGAATAAATCCACCATATACTCAAGCTTTGACTCCCTATCCTCAATACCAATATCAATGTTATCCATACCATTCACCTCTACCACAACCTCATTTTCACCCTTAGTTGACCTCAATTCAACCTTTCCCATTACCACCTACACAAGCACCCAAAAAACCCATTCCCACTCCATTACTTGCACAACCATTTCGGATCCTCAACAATAAAATACTTCAGTCCATTTACAATATTGAGGTGAAAAATCTTCAAACAACTCCTCTTGATCTAAATGATATCCATCTTAGATCAGGAAGAGTATTGGAAAATGATTTTCCAAATGTCATTGAAGAACAACATAAAAGGAAGAAGATTCAGATGAGATCCAAGAATCGTGGATGCTCGTTGATGAAGAGTAGTTATTAGAACATAAGATTGAAGAGTTTTTTGCATGCCTATCATTAGATTCTATGAACAAGGATCACATCTCTAAAGAATTCCATGGCATGATATCATGAAGCCAAGGAAGACAAGATGACAATGAATATTGGTTCAAGGCAGTCATTAGATCTCAGTACTCAATACTTTAATATTTTCTGACATCATCTCAATCAAGGTAGTTGGGCTCTCATATACTGCTACATATCAAAGCGTATCTTTCAAACTTGCATATGAGTTTATTTGTTATCATGTTACACACATGGTTCTATTGGGGGTATTCCTATACTTGAAGGAGATTATATTTTTCAAAGTAGAGTAAGATATGTAAAAAAGGAAATGTCCTATTGTGAAAACAAGTTTACTGGCACAATTGGACTTGAGTTTTACTTGAAAACCAGGTATCTGGTGAGAAATTTTCACAATAATTTATGTGACTTCAAGTTGGTTTCAATCTTTTACTATGGTTCTTCAAATCACTTTTGGTTCTATGATCGAGTTGGATGGTGTGGGATTCCTTAAGGGCCACCTTCCAATAGATCATGTCCCATCGACTTCAACACCTTATCTGGGACCAAGATAAGAGATTATTTTGAGTGCCTTGAAGCTCACATACATTAATGACAAACCTCCTCACTAACAACAATGGGAATACAACAATGCCTCTTGATTGTTAGATCTTGTAGGTGACTCGACTTCAACACATTCATTCATCCCCGTCAAGATACACTGAGATACCTTGACACTCATTTACATTATAGGTGAGTTGTCTCGCATTGGTTAATGACTATCATCAGTGATTGGTAATCCAATGATTTCTTTCCATGCTCGACTTAGACACATTAATTCACATGGTAAGAAATGTACCATGGATTTTGGTTTTGATGAAGACTGTATGGTTTAATGGAATCAACCACAATTTGCATCAGTTTATTTTCTTTTTCTAAATTTTTTCTTGTAGCAACATGATTAGTAGTTTTGTTCCAATAAAGATCAGCATTCAATAACAGCACGAGGGCACTACTGCAACTCTTCTATTTGTTTCCTTTTCAAGCAAATCAATAAAATTGGATCTATTTCAAGCAATCTTTAGTCATATTTCATGGTTTCCATTTGAACATGCAACAGATAGTCCAATCAATAGTTTAGACTTGGAAAAATACAACTTTCTAAATAAAAACAAAAACAATGGAAACTTTCACATTCAGTAACTACTATTGTAGCAGCCTGTTTTATGGTTGTAGTGGCCTATTCTAAAGTAGTTTTTGCATAGAGATTGCAAGAAAATGGAGCAGAAATCAAAAATTCTGAAATGCAGGGTTTTCTCAAACTATGGTAAATTGAGTAATACGCAGACAAAATTCCCCAAAAAATGCAATTTTAAAGGGCATTTCTGCAGGTTTTAAGGCTTATTCTTTCTTTTTATCACTATGCATAGGTTAGGCCAAAATTTGGTATTTTTACACAACAATGCCTTTTCTTCGTCTAAATGGGATCCTGAAGGCCTATTATGGTGGAAAAGGTAAAGATACATCGTTTCCCTTTTAAAGCACTCAATTTGGCATTAAAATGAGTTTGTGGCATATATTTTTGCTACAACATTGGATAACGTGAAGGGTGAAATAAGGCATAAATTGATTTGACCATACCTTGCAAACCATGCATTTGTTGGTCCTAAAATTTTGAGGGTAAATGCATTATGGCAGGATAAATAAACACACAAAATTTCAAGAAATTCCAGTGTGTATATTTCAAGAAATAGGTCACCGTCACCTGTAGCCATTTCTCATTTTTCTCAAGATTTGTCCACCTGTTGGTTGAGATTTTTTATGAGAAGATGCATAAAATTAATGGTAACAACCTCAGAAAATTCCAGGAGAATCTGATTTATAAAATAATTCTACTACATGAAAAAGATACATTCTGTGGAGCACGATCAAAGTGATGGAGCAGAGTACCTGAGCTGAATCGGCACCAAATTAGCCATTAGATCATGTTCTCTTCTCCACTAATTCCAAAAGGTAAACTTGAGGTAAAAAATTGTATAAGACTTTTTAATTTATTAAAAATTTAGGAAAATGTGATGAATAGGCACTTTAATTATCATTCATGCACTCCACTATTATCAACCATCTTTGTTGTCATTGACCTATGCCTCATACCAAATTTATGCTCCGCCCACAACCCTTGTCATCAAGAAATAATGTGCAATATATTCAAAAATAATCATGCAAATATTATGAGAATGAAAGCTTGGCATGGTAGTGATCCATAGTAGTAGTCATCATGAATGTCTTACAGTCCCTGAGTTTGAAATCTAATATCAATGATGAAATATTGATATACCAGTTTATGATGTGTTTAAGAGTTGGGTCCAAGTCAGATTTGAAGGGTTTGGAGCAAAGGTTAATTGAAGGCATATGCTTGTAAAGGAATAAAGGCAGTGATTAGTGGTCATCACTTTTGTTGTGCATTATATCAATAAATGATAGAACTCAATGTCTGATTTTATGATGCTTTGATCCATTTGGTATTACTGTTGGTGAATATATATTTCTTTAAAAGAGGAAATAGATGCATGCACTCCTTTCTTAGATCATTTGTTTAAGAGAATAGAGGTCAAAGAAATTTGTTATGTTTTGACTACTCTACTAGACAAGAGATGGATTTAGCTATGGTATGTGTTGCAATTGTAGGTCACTGAGATTTTAACAACAAAAGAGATATTCAAAGTACTTTGAAGTCCACATAAACAATATGCCTGTAGAATGAAGTGTCCTGGAGAAGGAGAAAAACAAATATAAGTTCATTCCCAAAAATCAAAGACAATGTTCTTTGTGGTTTGCACCTTTGTATGAATTGTTGCACATTTTTCTCTTCCAAGAGTGCGAGATCACAAAGATGTTCCCTTGCAAGAATATATGCATCAAACAAGAACAAGAGTTGAGTATAAAGAGAAAGAAATTCGACAATGGGTTCTTTTGGCATCATAAAACAAGTGCTACGTGATTTACTAGCAACAACACAAATACTTTATTTTCTTTACATAATCAACGAAAATTTATGAAGAAAAGCATATATCACTGATATCAAGGCTCAAGCAGAGGACACTAATAAGGTTCAGGCAGAGGATACTAATACCCTACACCAGTATGTATAAAGAAGGCTTTGAGGCACACCTCCAAAAGTATGGTAATGGACATGATCATTATTGCAAAGAATTGAGTTAAGCCTTAGATGTGGTAAGTTGTTACTCCCTTTTACTAATGAGGATTGTTATAGCCCCAAATATCACCCTTGGTCCAAATATTTTAAAAACAATGTTTTACTCCCTGTATGCTACTTTTCCCTATGATAAAAGCATGTATGTGTGGGTTAGTCAATACCCAACCCGCGTATATGTGTTAAAACACTTAAAAAAAAATCAAATTTCCTTAACTGTGGGCGGAGTTCACGGGTTTTACCTGTTGATTACCTCCTAGTGCCCATGGCCCAACTGTTTCCCAACTAAAAAACTAATTGGGAGAAGTATAAATAGACTTCTATGGGAAGGCCTTAAGGAGGAGAAGAGATAGAGTTATTATACTGAGATTATCCCCTAACTGAGTCTGAAGTATCCCTGTGCTTCAAGCACTTCCCCAAGTTTTAGGAAACCCTCGTTTCCTTGAGTGTTGATATTCTCCCACTTGCTTGAGATATCATGGTATTGGTTATGGAAGGAGGCTGTTGAAGACTGGGACTGGACGGACCTGGAGGACGGTTCCGCTTGGAGCCGAAAGAAGAAGACTCAGGTGAATTCTCTCCATGTGTATTATAGTATTCTACAATAAAAAGAAATGTTATCTTGTTACTGAGATTGACTTTGTTTATGCATCAGATGTTGTTGTAATTCATGTATGAATGTTACTTTGATGTATAACTAATCATTTGCTTATATGATATAAAGTTGATTTCATTAAAATGCTTTATCTATATAGTTCTATGTATATTCAAATTGGTTGATTTGCAGATTCAAAGATCACCAAGAGTTGCAGAGGGTCTGAAACCTACTGGAACTACCCAAACGAAGGACATCCGGGTATGTTCATCCTTGCATAGTTTGTTTATTTAAGCATTTTGCTTGAGTTGTATGCGTGTTTCTTGTTGTAGATTTCTCTTGCTATGTTGGGGTTTCAACCCAAAGCCCTAGGGTACTTATTCCCGTAACAAGGATGAGTTTGAGTATCTCCCTTTTACTCCATGAATTTTGCAGTCATGGCCTACGCCATGATTTCTTTGAGTGGACATCTACCAAATTTCTTTGGTTCATCTTCTTCATGTTTTCACTTTCCTTTACTTCACCTAATTTGGGATGACATTAGTTGTTATTAATCTAAGGTACCACAAGTTCATTGTCCCTTGATAAAAAAATTCCTTTGTGGTTGGCTCAACTCTGTTTCTTGGACACTTTATGATATAATTGCGGCACAATTTGGTGACATGGATTCTAAGATGAATATATTAGAATGAAAATAACAAATATTATATTTTGTGAGAAGTTACTTTGGGATTTGATATAACTTACTAGGAGTTGTGTTTTCCATGCTCTGCATTCCTCTTTTGTTCACTTTGATGTTTTCCTTTTCCATCGAAACATTCAACTTTCAGATTTAGGCATCAAAGAAGTGGGTGTTGGAAATTAGCTTTATTTACATGGAGATGAGACTTGGTGTGGACTTCAATAAAGTATACAAAAATTCTTCACTTTATGAAATAAATCAAGCAATTATAGGGGATTCAAGCTCTCATGATGTTAGCAAGGAGAAAGGACAATTGATATAAGAAGAAATCCATTGATAAGATCAACCAACATCTTTTAAAGCAAGACTCTCTAAGAATGAAATAGGGCAGCATTGTGTCAATGAAGAAAGGAGGTATATGAGTTCATTTTTGAGACTCCATTTGCACGAGGACATGTAAATATCTCGGTGTGGGGGAGATGTTGGGTCATTGATTTGTCATCATTTTCACTTGTCTTATTCATTCATTAAACCATTACTTCCAACCATCCATTGCACTATCTCCCTCACTTGCCACCAGTTTACCCTAATTCTTCACAAAATGTCATACTAAGCTTTTATATGTCTAAGTGGTTAATTAACACTGATTCTCCTTTATTTATAGTATATTAATAAGAATTATGCATGGTTTTACTAATGATAGTTTGGCCAATTCAAGTTTTTGTATCTTAACTAGTTTCCGTAATTATCTTTGAGATTTAGATAGTAGCACCATTGTTGAAGGAAATATGACACAAACATGGTTTCTAAAAGCTACAATATGGAATTATGTTGGTCAAAGTCCACCCAACTCACATGTGTGAACCTCCAACAAAAGATCAAAGGAAAAACACAACACTTTTTTACCATTCAACTTCGGATACAGTTTTTGAGCAAGTGAAAACGAATCTTGGAAAATGAAAACATGGATTTTCTTCATAACAAGCCCAATTTGGCTCTAGGTAGGTAGTTCCCTCAAATTCATTACAGTTTGGGATATTTTCCTAGCTCTTTGAACCCCTATTTTCCATATTGTGTGAACAAACAGTCTTGTAATGTGTCATTCAATGCATAATTAAGCAAAAATAAGTTGGACTGAGCTATGATTTAGAAAATTCATGACAAGGAGGTATCATTTAAGTTTTAATTCTTATTCATAAGGCTCTCAACGTAGTTACAATGTAAATTCTACATAAATGCTTCAGTGAGAAGTAAATGACAGTTCTTGGAAGTTTGTTTTACACATTCCAACAATATAAACTTTTTTCATGGCATGGTTGCGCCTTTGTGATGAGATTTGGTTTTGATTAGTAATTGCTTGAGTTCTTTATTTCCTGTGCAGTTCAGGAGGGCCCCCTGATGAGCACAAGTGTATTTTAATTTCTTTTATATTTCATTTCCACACAATAGAATAGTTCTTTACTCCGCAAAGATTGTTCTCATTTTAGATCCATTTTTTAAACATTTTAATGCTCATTTCATTATTCTTCTCTTGCATACGAAACACTTGGATAAACTTATGAAAACAAAAAAAGTTGCTTCTTGATTTAGCATAGGAAGTTTATTTTTTTTTTAATATTATAAGGATCTAATTATCTTTCATAGCATAATATTGATTTCATAGAATAGAATCGCATTCATTCTTCATAAAAGTAAAATTGTACTTTCATTTCAAATAGTTAAAAATTCATTTTATTTTCCCAGTATAGATTGCTTTCCATAGACCAAGTCCTATTACCTTTCTAGAAGTGTGTGCTCATTTTTGGAGACCTTCATAATCAGTATTTTATTTCAGTCTTGAAATTTTTTTCAATAGGTTAAATTTTCACTCAAAATTGAAATTTGCTTTTCCTAGCATATATTTTGCAAGCGTGCTTCACAAGTATACAAATGTAGATTGATATTTAAATGCAAGTAATTTATGTAGATTTTTCTGTAGATTCAACAACTCATGTGGTATACTAAAACACAAGACAAGAATCTACTCTACTCTTCTCAGCAGTAACCAAAAATGATCGATGAAAACGATAAGCAGAAAGAGAAAGAATATCAATCGCACAGAACACAATATTTCTCTAGGGAAAGAAACTACTCAAAACCTTGACTATCTATATTGCATTAACTAGAAGACCTAAGAAGAAAATACAATGCTTGTTCACACTAGAACAATCCCTGCACAAGTATGATCTAACTCTCTGCCTCATAAGCCAATTCTGCTGCCTACCAAGCCGCTACTTCCTTGTGCAATTCTTGAGAGAATCAAACCATATTTAATTGGGAATTCCTTCCTCCATAACTAAACAATCCAAATATAGGTCCTCAACTGATTACATGCACCATTTGTACAACTCGGAAAATTATACAACTGATAGTACACTGTCCCTGCACTTTAGTCTCAACTGGGACTTCCCCTGAACTGACATGCATGAGTTATTTATGAATGAATCTTCAGTTAACTGGTGTGGTACTGGTGATGCACTAGTGCACTGCTCCACTACTAGACCTCTACTAGTTCCTCCAACAATTAGAACTAGTTTAACTGACTATAACTCAGTTAGACTTAATTATCTAATTACAACTCAAAATAACTTAACCTGCACCCATAAAATTTAGGGATCACTCTACATGACTTTAGATAGACTTCCAACTCAAATTTCCTGAGAGAATTAAGTCAATTTAACTTAATTATCTATTACAAGTTGTTATGAGAATAGAATTACAATTTTAATTCACAAGTTAATTCAAGGACAAATTAAATTGGAATTTTTTGTTGCTATTTTTAATACTCCCTCTTAATAAGAAACAGATTATCAGTTACCCCGATCCTATCTCTGTGAAACTCAAATTTACATATTGACAGTGCCTTTGTCAAGATATCTGCATCATGCTCCTCTGTGGGAATGTACTCCAACAACATAATCCTTTTCTGCACACAATCTCGAAGATGATGATACCGGATATCAATATTCTTAAACCGATCATGAAAAATTGGATTTTCAGAGAGTTAGATACAACTCTTGTTATCACAGTAAATCACAGCTGGATCCATCTGCTGACCAAACAAACCAACTAGAATCTTCCTCATCCAGATGGCCTCACAAGCTTCTTAACCATCAGCCATGTACTTTGCCTCCACTGAACTGAGTGCAACTAATCTCTATTTCCTTCTATACCAAGAAACAGTTGTTGACCCAATACTGAAGATCCCTCCTGATGTGCTATTCCTATTAGATGGACTTCCTGCCTAATCTACATTTGTGAAGCCTTGAAGCTTCACTCCCTTTGTCCATGTCTACCATAAAACATAATGAGTAGTGCATCTGACTTGTCTATCGGTCTTGGGACCACATCCCAAACATTGTTCCTGAAAATGGAGTCATACTCCTAAACCATGGCATCAACCCAAATCGGTTGTTGCACTGCCTCCTCAAAAGAAGATGGCTCTGTCTCAACACATCCACTTATAAGAGCCATGTATTCAGTGTAACTCTCAAGTGACCTCCTCTTCCTGCATTGTGATGTGGGTTCTCCCACATTCTCTCTCGCAACATGCAATAACCTGTCAGCCTCTCTGGTGCGCTTTCTCCCATCTCTGGAAGACTCTACCTGATTAGATGTCTCCACTCCTGGATCCTCTACATGTGGCTACTCCACATCAATCTGAGGTTCCTCCTTAGGAGCTAAAAGCTCCTCAACTGCATGTAGATGAAGCTCCCTCTCAAGGGAACATCTCATGGCCTTTTCTTCATCGAATTTTACATCCTTGCGAACCACTGTCATCATACTGGTTGGTAGATACACCCAATAGTTGTGGGGTGTAGTAGTGTACCTCATAAATATCCCCAACTTTGATGTCAGCTCAAGCTTCTTCCATGCATCTTTGGTCACATGGAAATATATCGATGATCCAAAAATCCATAAGTGACCCACATCTAGTCTCTTCCCTGAGAAATCCTCCTCTAGTGTACTCATCCCAAGGATTCGATGAGGGCTTATGTTCTGCAAATAAACAGTTGCATTGCATGCCTCAGGCCCACTAATGTAGTGGTAGGCCATGATCATGCAACATCGCTCGTGCTTCCCCTAATATGCTTCTATTCATCCTTTTATCCACCCCATTCTGTTGTGAGTTATGAGGTGTTGTCAACTATTGTCGAATGCCTTCTGTCGCACATAAGTTTTTAAACTCATTCGACACATACTCTCCACTGTTATCACTCCTAAGAGCTTTAAAGTTCTTGCCAGTATCTTTCTCAACCAATGTTTTAAATTCACAAAACTTTGCAAAAGTTTGATCTTTCTTATACATGAAAAAGGTCCAACATTTACGAGAAAAATCATCAACAAATATAACATAATACTTGTGCTTGGTCGTGGATGTTGTCAAGAACGGTCCACACACATCTGAATGGACTTGATCGAGGATCGTCTATGCTCAACTGTATTTTTCGTGAAAGGAATATTTGGTGAATTTTCCCAAAATACACCCTTTGCATGTGTCAACTTTCTCTAGTGTACCTTTGGGAAGACTGGTAGAAATTTGTTGCATGATTTTCAAAGCGCCATGATGCAAGTGACCCAACCACTTATGCCACAACTCACCGATGTCTCAGCTCTGCACCTTCTCTGCTTTCATGCTCAAGGTAGCACAATCTTCTACCTCCAACTTGTAGACATTGTTCACCTGAATCCCTGTCCTCTTTACCTATCCCATGACTATGTGACGAAGGAACACCTTTCCCTTACTAAAGATCACATCGTAGCCTCTATCCTCCAACATAGAACCAAATGCCAAGTTATTCTTCAAACTAGGAACAATAATAACATCTCGTAAAGTGAGGGGAGCACCTGAGTCCCTCTTAAAGGTAACTATACCAAGCCCAGTAGCACTATACCTCCCGTCGTCACCCATCTCGATATGCATCTGGAGATCCTTCTCCTCCAAGTCACTGAAGAGCTCCTTGTCACCCGTCATGTGGAAAGAAGCTCCATTGTCTAGGTACCATAAACTACCCATCATTGATGACACCATACATGAGATGAGGGTAAAGTCTAGTTCGAATTGTAAGGCAAGAGCCTTACCTGTTGCTCCTCCTGAGGGCTTCTTCTTGGACTTCTTGAGCGGACAATTTGTAGCAAAATGTATGAGCTCATGACAATGAAAGCACTTGACTTTCGACATGTCCTTCTTCTTGCCTCCATGACAAGGATTCAATTTGGAATGGGACACCTTCCCTTTCCCTTTCTTTTCCTTACTCGCTAAGGCACAATTTTCCTCATCATCAGTCTTTGATGAGGATCCATCTCTAATGTTCCTCCAAATATGTTCCAGTTCCAAATCCAACCATAGCCGTTCCCAATCTGGCAGCTTCTCCCTCCCATTGACAGAGTCCTGATAACTATGCCAACTCTTGGGAAGTACAAGAAGAGTTAGGCTCAACATATCATCCTCGGAAACAATAATATTGACACTTCCAAGCTCATCACGACAATGAGTGAAATTGGTCAAGTATTTTGGAACAGAGTCACCCTTCTCCATCTTGATATTTATGAGTTTGTCCTTCAGTGTCAATTTCCTATGGTCACTACTATTTTGAAACAAGTTCGTCAATGCCTTCCACATTGAGTATGGAGTTTCCTTACCATGGAGACTTGAGACAATGTGATCTCGAACTCCCTCAAGGATAATCCACCTCACCTTTGCCACAAACTTTCTCCATTCAGTGAGCTCTTTAGCATCTGATGTTGGAGGCTTAGGAATGTCTTGATCAATGAATTCCTTAAGGCCATTGTCTTCCAGCATTGCTTCCATCCTATCTTCCATGCTATGTAATTCAAGTTGCCTTCCAAGGCATACTCAAGTCGCAACTTGTAGAAATACATATTGTTGATCTTAAGTATGAACTTGCAAATTCGATTTTCACCTATGCTACAAACTCAAAATATCCTATTCTATATTGTCTTTAGCTCTGATACCATGTGGATTTTTTTGTAGATTCAACAGCCCATATGGTATACTAAAACACGAGACAATAATCTACTCTACTCTTCTCAGTGGAAACCAAAAATGATCGATGAAAACAATAATCAGAAAGAGGAAGAATATCAATCACACATAACACAATATTTCTCTAGGGAAAGCAACTACTCAAAACCCCAACTATCTATATTACATTAACTAGAATATCCGAGAAGAAAATACAATGTTTGTTCACACTAGGACAATCCCTGTACATGTATGATCTAACTCTCTACCTCACAAGCCAGCTCAAGCCAACACTTAGCCAATTCGGTTTCCTTCCAAGCCCTAATTCCTTGCTCAATTCCTGAGAGAATCAACCCATATTTAATTGGTAAATCCTTCCTCCATAATTGTGCATTCCAAACATAGGTCCTCAACTGATTGCGTGCACCATCTGTACAACTCGAAAAATTATACAACTAATAGTACATTGTCCCTGCACTCTAGTCTCAACTGGGTCTTCCTCTGAACTGACATACATGAGTTATTTATGAGTGAATATTTAGTTAACTGGTGTGGTACTAGTAATGCAATGGTGCACTACTCCACTACTAGACCTCTACTAGTTCCTCCAACAGTTAGAACTAGTTTAACTGACTATAACTCAGCTAGACTAAGTTATCTAATTACAACTCAAAAGAACTCAACCTGGGCCCCTACAATTTCGGGATCACTCTAAATGACTCTAGATAGACTTCCAACTTGAATTTCCTAAGTTAAGTAAGTCAATTTAACTTAATTAACTATGACAAGTTGCTATGAGAATAGAATTACAATTTTAATTCACAATTTAATTCAAGGACAAATTAAAATGGAAATTCTTGTTGCTATTTTTAACAATTTAAGTGTCAATTAAATTACCCAACAATTATCACTAGAAATCATCTCTCTCAATATTGAAAAAGAAGAAGCAAAGAGGATGGAACAATTATTGAACAACAAGCTAAGGGAAAAGGAAGAGACCTGCAAGAAATTAGAAGTTGAAGTTGTCTCTCTAAAAAGGGCATTGGATAAGGTCAACAAAATATTGAAATGTTATCGAACCCTAGATGTTGTCCTCAGCACTCAAAGACCACAACATGACAAATCATGACTTGGATATACAGGTGAATCCTCTAATTCAAAGGTGAACATGAATATCCATCATGGAAAAGAAACAAGAAGTTATGTTGATGCTCTTCGCAATCATCCGAGAAGTGACAAGCAATTCGACACACCAAAGGGACCTCCTTGCACTAATCCAAGGAATGGGAAGTTGTCTTATCCAAATAGGAATCTCACATAAATCCAAGATTATACTAACAAGTATCAAACTATTTTCGTTGGTCATTGCTTTCTTAGTAAAAAATTTTGTCATCAAATTAAGCATTGCAAGGCATATGGAGGTAGTAATGTTGACTCAAGAAAGTATGGGACCAATTACCAAAATAAGGTTATTGATTCAAGGAGACCAAACCATGTCATGGCTTACAATTCATTTGCTCCTCTTTCAAAATATAGTCTAGAATGCTCCAAATGCAATAATCCAGGTCATGAAGCACAAAATTGTCCACTAGAAACAAGAGAAAGGGTATGGAGAAGGAAGACCAAAGAATCCATCCCTGAAAAGTGTGCCCTAGCTTTGAGTACACAAAATGAGGAAAAAAATGGTTTGTAGACAGTGAATGTTCTAGGTAGATGATTAATGATCAAAATAAGTTCATCTCGCTAAACAATAAGGATTGAAATATGACTTTTGTAATGGATCTGCTAAAATTGTTGGTAAAGGCACAATGAGTCTCGTCCATGGAAAGGGAAAAGCATAAAATGCATTGTATGTAGAAGGAGTCAAGTATAATCTTCTAAGTGTCAGCCAAATATTCGATTAAGGTCATGATCTCATCTTCCATTCCAAGGATTGTGAGATAAGGAGATCATTTTTAGGAAAATTGGTAGGAAGAGGAGTAAGAACATCATATAATGTGTACATTCTTAGTGAAATTCAAGAAGAAAAATTTTACATGAGCCAAGTAGATAAAAGTTGGTTATGGCACAAGCAATCGGGACATCTAAACTTTGATAATTTGGTGAAGATTAGTAAAACTCAAGAAGTGAGAGATATCCCCATAGTTTCAAAACTTGAAAAGGATATTTGTGTGCCATGCCAACATGGAAAGCAAATAAGGACCAACTTCAAGACAAAGGAATGTTCATCATCCTTTATAAATCATTCATGCAAAACTATGCGGGCCAACTAGAACTCCAACTCTTTAAGGAGAAAAGTAATGCTTATTATTTATGGATTATTATACAAGAATGATGTGGGTATTTTTCATAAGATTTAAGCTATAAGCACTAGAATGTTTTAAAACCTTCAAAACAATAATTGAAAATGAAAGTGAGTAAAAGATCAAATGTTTAAGGAAAGATAGAGGTGGAAATTTTGCCTTAGAGGAATTCAATGAATTCAGTGAAAAACATGGAATCAAGAGGGGACTATTTGTTGCTAGGACTCCACAACAAAATGGAGTGGTTGAGAGAAAGAATGGATTCATACAAGAGACTACAAGAATGGTGCTATTAACAGTTGATTTACAACCTAAATTTTAGAGAGAAACAATTGGGGCAGCATTATATACTATGAATAGGGCACAACTTTGGGCGAATAATGACAAAACTTTATATGAATTATGGAAAGGAAGACCTGCTTTAGTGAAATATTTCAGAATATTTGGAAGTAAGTGTTTTATGAAGATCAATGATGATTCACCAGGCAAGTTCAATTCTCGGGTTGATGAAGGAGTCTTTCTTGGATATTCTACGAGAAGAAAGGCCTACAAATGCTACAACAATCATTTGTGAAATATAATTGAAAGTATTGATGCGAATATTTATGAAGATTTTCCTGAAAAAAGAAGTTAAAATCAATGGAGAAGATCATATCCTTGGAGATCCAAAATAAGATGTTGCTAAAGAAGAAAAGGAGCCAAAAAATCAAAAGGAACCATCTCAAAATCCATCAAGGATAAAATTCGTTAAAAAACATCATCCAGATATCAAATTATTGGTGATGTAGATGATCGAATACAAACTTGAAGAAATATGACAAATACACCAAAAGGGAATGATATTGCCTTACTATCCACAATAGAACTAGAGAATTTCGCTCAAGCCAGTAAGGACCCTCACTGGATAAAAGCAATGGATGAAGAGATGTATCCAATTGAAAACAATGGAACATGGGAGCTAGTACCTGTCTAAAGGATAAGAATGTCATAGGAACCAGTTGGGTGTATAATAACAAATTGAATGAAGATGGACAAATCATCAAAAATAAGGCAAGGTTGGTGTGCAATGGGTACTGTTATCACCCTAAAATCTTTGTCTCTAAGCTTTGGTAAGTTGCCTTGTTTCTAATCATAGTCTTATAAGTTTTGAGTCAACTCATCACAATTAGTGTCATTCTCATTTACAAACCCTTCTTTTAGTCATGGTGTTAAAGGGTCTCTAGGTCATTTCATGCTTTAAGAGTTAGGTCATAAGGTTAGAAGTGTTTCAAGATCATATCTCTTTTCCATCAAAGTCTGACAGCCTCATTCCATGTCCTAGAAGCCTCACCATGAGTTTGAAAGTCATATCTCACATTAATTTGGAGAAATTTTCAAACTAGCTTCGAAATCACTGAACTAGGAGTTTTCGTAGCGCACTACGAAACCCCTGTAGCAGCCTGTTTTAGCAGAAAAACTCTGTTTTCTACTTTTACTAGTCAATTTCTAAAAGATTTCCTGAGACGCTGAGAACTTAATTTTTCAAACTGAAAGAGGCTTTTATTCCTAACAGGCTGCACTACAAAAACCTCTTTCATTTTCTTCAAATTTATTCTGAGGTGGGAGGAATTTATGGTTAAACTTGCGCTACGAAACTGCTGAAAGTCAAGCTTTGTCTTCTGGTTTTAGCAGTCTTTTTCAAGATCAGTTTCTGGTCACATGAAAGTGTATTTTGGAATTATGAAGGAGGTTTATCTTCATAAACTCTCCTAATACAATAACCTATCTCAATTTCTTCATACGTGTTTTCAGTTGGGAGATACTAAGCTTTCATTGAGACCTTACTTTCAGAAAACGGATTTTTTCCTGTTTGCCACGTGTTTTTCAAGGACAGATTCTGAACAGCTGGAGGAATGTTTTAAAAAACCAAGAGAGGTTTTTGTTCTAGACAACATGGGATACAAAAACCTCCTTCAGTTTCGTAAAATGTGTCATGGATGAAGAGATAAAGCTCTGCAATTTTCAAGGGAATCTAAACCTAAAAATAGGGAAACATGTTCCTCTAATTTTCTAGGGTTTGTCATCAAGCAGTTGGTGACCACGTGGGAGCTTCATCAATTTCGACTTCATGGAGTTTTTAGGTGGTCAAATATGCTTTAAATTCTTAGATAAGGTGTTGATCAAAAAGGAGTTACACTCCTAAGTTGTATTAGGTCACTAGCACTCCTAGTTAACAACTAGTTCTAATTAATGGTTTGTTTTATGGTTAGAATAGGTGTCACTGATGGCAAATTAGATTTCTCTTGATGAGGGATGATGGAATCCTATTTTTAAATGCTTTATATAGAGCATGTGGTCGAATTAGCAAAGGGGTTGGAGACTTTTTGGCTCAGCTGCTGCTCTATGTGCAGACTGTGTATATTTTTAACCTAATGCAGATTTCTACTTAGACAACTCAAGCTTCATGAAGAGCTCTTGTATGTTCTTGTTATGATGGAATTTTCCAATACTTACATTGCAGTGGTGTTTACTTATGATACTCAAAATTCATCACTGATGCTCTGACTTCCTTCATAGATAAACTTACTATGTTTCACTGTTTTGTATTGTCATTTCTACACTCAAACTCTATAATGCCTTGACTTCCATGCTAGGTAGAATGCTTTGGCTTCACTACTCAGGATTCATGAAGGATTTCTTATATTTAGAATGTGTGTTGTCCTTTCCTTAGTTTGTTTACAGTTGCATAGGTGTACAATCACTCAGAATTCACTGATTGTGCTCTGACTTCCTGTGTGCACTTATGAGCTGTGGTTCCATATGTGTGTTGTGTTCTGAATATTCAAATGTTGAATGCCCTGACTTCATGTTAAGCTGATCTTGTTGTGGTACTGAAACATACTTTGACTCCATAGCCCAATGGTAGCCAGCCTTCATCTTTCAACCTATAAACATATACAATTACAAACCATAGAGTTAGCCATCTATTCAAATCATTAATCAAAATCAATAACCCTTTGAGAGAGCCCTCTCAGGCTAAGGAGGCTAAGCCTTAGTCAAAAGTCTAGTTTGAAATAGTTACTTGAAATTAACCTGGCCTGCAGCCTTCCAGTGCTTGATTTTGAGATAACAACAGCCTTGGTGAAGGAAGAGACTAGGCCAAGGTTGGCTCGACTTACTGATGGGAAACTAAAAGAAGGCAAGTTGATGAAATGCATGGCGACACTAAGTGATAGTAGAAGTGATAAATAGTGCATGCAAGACATGAATGGAATATTTAGCAAATAGATCAACATGCATGTGGGTGAGGTCATTCACTGATTGGGCAAATTTCCATGAAAAATAGTTTCATGCATGCGACGACAGTGAGATACCAACGAAAATTGAAACAGAACTAGGACAACCTAGAATACATGTAAACGACAGCAGAAATTCAAATAAATCAAGCAAACAACACTCACACAACTAGAAATGCTAAAAAATACAAGTTGAGGCCACTTACCCATGAATATTTGAGCCAGATGTGTCGAAGAGTCCACGATGTGTTGTGGGATGTGAGAGCTCCAAGATTGATGTGAATGAATTAGCTCTAATGCATCAAATAGATAAGTTTGGTCTCATGACACACATGTCAAAAGTCTATGGAAAAGTGACACTTCGAGGGAACTTCTAAAACAACTTTGCATGTAACCCCCGATTGCTAAAAGTAGCTCCCTGAATCATTGGATGCCTTTTTCATGTTGTATCTTTCTATTCTGGGAAGATGATGTTGTGCATGCATGCAAGTCAAGTTTCCTTGGTCCTTGGTGGAACTATTCAACCAAACTATCGATGCGTGGTAGTGCTCAACTACTTGGGGAAAATGCACATTCATGATTGTAAGTTGGGCTAACTTCCCAAGGGGATTGTGCAATTTCTGGGCCCAACAGCTGACTCCTGCCCATATTTTCACAAATCCTAGTGTTATGAGGAATTTGGTATCTACAGATAAATACTAATTCCCTAGATAAGTAGCTATAACTAGAACAACAATTTAAAGAACTTTAACCCTTTTCTATAAACAATAGATAAGACAAAGGGAATGAGAGGACCTACTTGTACTTTTGCTTTCCTCTTGCCTCTTTTGTATCGGTCCTATCGCTCCTTCCCATACTTAACACACTTGAGAAGTACCTGGAAATATAATAGAAGACAACGAATGAATCAAAGAAAATATCTATTGATTACAAATAAATGGAATTAGATATATTCCAAACATATGAACATCATATATCAAGATAAGCATATGGAAAAAGGTGAAAGTTCTTTATTGAATAGAAGGAAGAATTACAACCATGAAGTCTGATTCGAAGTCACTTCTCTAGCTTTGGGTCCATTCACATCACATCATAAGCATAACATTTTTGCAGCATAATGACACTTACAATAGTCTGAATTCTCAAACTAACATTATCTCCTTACAATTCATCAAAGTCCAGCCCATGATCACTTAGATATGTGCTCAATTTATAGGAAGATGGAGGATGTTTTGTCATCAATGAGGGTATTGAATGGCCTTTCATACTTAGAATTAGTTCCGTGGAGGAAGGGATGAGATGATATGAGGTATCTTAACTCATTCCTCATCCATTTTTCAGCTCATAGGAGATGATAAGTGTGGGAATCTTCTAGAAGGCTGCAAAAGATAAGAATATCCACAAACCCTATGTGAATTTCGCTCAAACTTTCCCAACTCAGGTCAAAGAGGGCCTAATTTCTGTATAGAGCACCCTGACATGGACTTAACTACTCTACAGTTCACCCTTACATGGGCCTACTTGCGTTGGTCCCTCTAGAGGTCATTTCAGGATGTCTTGAGGCCATGAAACTATTTGGGAACGAAACATTCAAAATGTTGAATTGTTTAGGGCATGTAGCAACTGAAATTAGGGTTTGATGATCCCTAAAACATTGATCTAGATGATGGGAATGATGTGACCAAATGGATCTATAACAGGTGCCCCCTAAATCAAGAAGTCAATAAATGTTAATGTCGAGTGATATGCTTTATGATGTGATGAGGAGGTTCCAAAGTGGTTGGTGACCTGCATCAATTACAAGACATTATATCATGATATTTTGATTCCTTATCATGAATTGCTGAGGGAAGGCATGCCCATGTTCAACATATAAACTTTCATTACAATTAATTAGGTATTCGTTTACAGATATAGACCCATGATCAGAATGACCATCAATGTAAAACCATTGTACAGATGATTTGGTACATTTCCTCAAATCACAACCTGGATGGATGAAACTAGATCTGTGGTATTTTATCTCATTCAATCATTTGAATTATGAGTCTAACCATGTGAATATGTGATCTAAAGTCAAACATGGGAATAAACCATCTGATTACCAGCTAATGATGTAAGCAGTTAATAGACACGAGAGAAATCACCGACAATGATAATGATCCTCAAGGTACTGTAGTAAATTCAACTCGTGTGAATAGATGTTTTGGTGTCGAACACCATACAAAGTATTTCGATCAAAGGCCAGTGATGTCAGCCTATTGCCGAAAGTGAGAAACCTACCATTGATGTACGCAAACCTCAAGGTACTCGGAGGGTGTTTCTAAGTAGACTTCTTGGATAATGAGCTGATGTAGACAAGAAGTGACTCATCGCAGGAGGGCCTTGATGTATCCCACATCAACGATATCAAAAGAGAGTAATAGTTTTGGATATGGAATTTGACTAACGACACAAGGTTCAGGAATGGCGATCATGAAAATGAAAGTTTATGGTATTACAAAGGATGAATTTTGACTGAATGAGTTCTCTTGAGCATGTCGGCGACACTAAAATGAATTGGTAGCATTGACCAAAAACAAGGTGATGGATGGTATGATAGACCGACCGTATGATAATCATCAACCTCATAATTGAACCCAAATAGTCACAAAGATGAAGTGAAAGTGTCATGTTCAATAACAACCTACTACCAAAAGTGGTTTACCCCTTTTTCCATTTTCCCCAGTCATTGCTGACGGGTGCCTCTTTATTTTCATCAAGCTTGAGGAGGATAACATATGCTTGTTGTATAATTCCACCCTTCGGGTGAATCCATTGTTATGTGATGTTTTAATGAGTCTAGCGAAGGGTAAAGTTGATCTTTTCATGATCGAGAAGTTCATCGCTATTTGATGTTTTAATGAGTTTAGCAACAAAGGTAACTTGGTCCTTTTCATGTTTAGAGATTTTAAAAAGGGACAAAAAGAAAACTCCACAAGTTCTTTTTTTTATATTTGTCTCTCAAGCCCAAAAAAGCATAAAACAATACATGAAAGAACCTATTGACCATGTTCGATCAGCGTATTCCTTTTACCTAATAATCTATCTCAACCCGAAAAATATTTAAACTTATACTGAGTAGATTTTGTTTCCAATCCATTAACAATGTGAAAATGACAAGCACTCGACAATCTTTTCATATTTAGAGTCTGAAAAGAGTTTAAGGAGGACTCCAAGGGGGTTCTTTTTTTGATGTTTAACAGAGCTCAAAAAAGAGAGAAAAGTATGCTTTGTGGTCAAAGATACAATTTACAATCAATCAAGTCAAATTCTATATGTCAGTTGTAAAATCTGCTCAAAACACCACCAAATGGATTAAACATACCCATTTCATGAGAAAAATTATGTAAATACTAAATTTTGTTCGATTAATTAGCATGAAATAAACATAAAACAAGTATTTTCAATGTTATTTTTACCATTTGATATTTTCCATTCATTTTTGTGCTATGGGCTAGTTCTTTTACCTCGAAGTTGAGCAGTTGATTGTGAGAGATTACCTCGACCATTTCTCATGTCATTGAGACTAGGTAGGAGATCTACCCATCCTCTTTATGTTCATGTAATTCTCTTAGTATTTCATGCAAGTTTTAGGGTTTTTTAGGGCCTGTGCGTTAAATTTTTCTTCCCTAGGATCAATGCAGGCTTGCATGTTGAGATCTGTGCTGAAGAGCACCCAGATAGAAGGTTTCTTGCTCTGGAGTACATTATCTCCTTGCCTAGGCTACGCTGGGAAAGTTTCCCAAACTTGTTTAACCTATTTTCTCCAAAATTTGTCCTATTTTTTGCATGGAAAGGATCCTAAGTAAGCTTATGGTTTGTGGCGAGAACCAGTATTGTAGAAATAATGCTACAACTCCTAGGCTACGTACTTTACTCTTATCAACCCGGTAGTTCGTAACAAACTTGGAAGTGACAGTGATGTATGCACAAGTACTAGTTCTTACTATAGGCTGTCACTTGGTCAGCTGGCGCAAGATCACTAGGAGCTCAAGCCAACTTCTATGGATTCCAGAAGAAGCTTTATATGTGGTGAAAGAAAGGAAAGCTTACTCTATAGAGGCTACTCTAATTGCAGAAAGGAAAAAGACTAAAATGTAAAGTAAACCTAGAAAACCCTACTTAACCAAGTAATCCTACTTTTGCAGAAAGCACTATGAAAACCATGAAATGAATGTCATTACCTACTCAAGGAAGTAAACAACATCTACTCAAGCTATTTCTAGAAGTAAGTGAGAAAAAAATCATTTTTTTGGATTTTTATGTATTTTTATGTGAAATTGACATGCATGTATTTTATTATGTGTGACGGTGGAAGCAAATAGATGGCATTGAAGGGAAACTTTGGGGTTTGAGGAGATGTAGGATGGTGTAGATGGGTCCTATGAGGTCTTGGGTCGCCTTCTGGAGGCTTTTCCCACTCTCATCCTTCAAAAGAAAGCCTACAAGAAAATCTACAGGAGGAGACTGGGGATCTACAGGAGGTCTATAGGAGGTCTATAGGACGATGGTGAGAGCAGTTTTGAAGGTTTGGAAGGTGTGATAGTGGGTGGGAAAGGTAGATATAGGTTGGGATGATGTGGTAAGGCACCTAGGGTCCACCAAGGGTCACTAGGAGAGGAAAAGATGATTGGGAGTGAGGAAAAAATCCTTTGGAAAAATGTAGAAAACTAAGGCAAATTTGATGTGAGCTTTGGGCAACTTGTAGGGCATGGATCAGGGAGAGAATGTGATGGCTGATAGGCTAAATTTCTATGAGAATAGATCTATTGCAAAAGAATTTACAGTCAACCAATGAAATCAGGCAAGCAAGGAAATGAGTAGAACAAAAAAATAGAATTTTGCATCAAGCTAGTCTAAATTATGAGCTATGGAAGTAAATGCTGAAAAATGCTACAAGAAGTGAAAGCATGGAAGAAGACTTATTGCAAGGAAAAAAATGAACATGGTAGAAGAGATCTAAAGTAAAGCATTAACCTTCTAACAAACTTGCAAACACTAGAAATCTTATGGAGAAGGAAAATTTGTGTTTTTGGGGCAGCAAGAGGGTCTTTGCCTTAGTTCATGGTCCCAAAGGGAGGAAAGGCGACAAAGGCACTGTTGCTAGCCTTTTGAATCTTCTTTCTATCACTGCTTAACTTGATATAGAAAACAGAAATGGAAACAACCTTCTAAATCACCAAAAACAACCTATTCTGAACAAAGAAAGAAATTCATCTAACAACAACTAATCCATAAACTGAAGCAAAGCATATCAATACAAACAAAGAGGAGCTTGGCTACTTGGATTTGGCCCTAAACCAAGAGCTTTAGCCTTCTGAGGTAACTCAGTGCTTGATCAAAAGTGATCTCATCTTTATTATCAAAATAGTAATAGAATTACATGAAGTTGTCCACACAAGTAAGCTCGAAGTTGCGCAGATTTTTACAATAGAAAAAGTAAAACAAAAATCTGACAAAAATTTGACCCTAGTTAGGCCCTAGGCCTCTCTACTTATACAACTAAAGCTCCCAAAAACTCCCTTGAAATAAAGGAGGCTTGGCTCCCAAAAATCAAGATAAACGTAAGTTATCCTCCACTCCCCTATGTCTAATAGCATTTAACTCCCTACCCATTTCTCTAAGCTTGTTCTCCATGTCGACAACATCCTCAACTCCCTTGGATTTGGCTATTTGCATCCACCTATGTGTTCTTATTCTTTCCTTTCTAATTCAAAGAATAGTGAGATTACAAATGTTTGTGGAATTATCCTTCCTCTTTAAGGAGATGGTAATAAGAGGCAAGGCTGGGCTAGGGATTAGGTTCTTGTGGACTTGTAGCTTCCTCCTTCCCCTTTGGCCACTCTTCCATTGTTCCCTCAAGCTATTGGGTCTCCTGTAGCCTTGACAATGTCTTCTATAGAACTGTTTGTGCCTCCTGTAGGATTGTTTTTGGGTCCTGTAGTTGCATTTTTTCCTTCTAGGTGGAAGATCTAGGAGTCCCTCTTTCATATGTGATAGGGGTTTTAGAGGGAGATTCTTCCCCTTTGACAGTGGGTGAATCTTGAATTGTAACGGGAACTATTGAATATGGCTAGCTTTTTCCTGTTTTTATCCTTGTTCTTTTCCTGGCCTTGAAATACATGGAGGCCTGCCTTTTTCTCTTTTCTTTTGGTTTAATTGGTGTGCTAAGGGAAGTGAGGGCAGTTGTTGTCTCTCTTTCCACAGTCTCAAGGGACCCTTCTCTTTGTTTTGCCTTTGTTGCTTCTTTTTCTCTTCCTTTTGTCTCTTTTTTTTGTCTCTGTTTTCTCTATTTCTTCCTTTTCTATCTCTTCATCCTTCTCCTCTTCTATATTAGTTCTTCCTCCTCCTTTTCTTGTCCTATTGAGTCATCAGTTGCTTCACCTTCTCCCTCTTTCTACTTTTCTTCCTCACTGTCAGAAGGACTGATATCATAGGTGAGGGCCTTTATTTCATCTTCTGTTATCATGTTTCTGAAGACTTCCCATGCTATAGGGAGTGTGAATTTATGGAGGGCTTATTCCACTAAAATTTTGATTAACCAATGGTGAGCTAGCTAATCTAGACTCCCTACCTTAAACTTAATGTTGGAGTCTATAAGGGACTATAAAAGGAAATAGGGGATTGTGAGTTTCTGGGGTGTTGGAGTGTCCATGCCATATCTCAGCTCCTGAAGGATTCAAAAATGGTAGCCATAGACTATGCTATACCTCCCCTTACAGGAAATATATTTGATTATTTGGTAACTAACCTCATCCCAAGGGTAGGGTATGGCTATCCTTCTAATGCCATTTTTATCTTCTACAGGATGTTCATTGTTTTGGAAGAAGTTTTTCTTGGCAGCCTGTCCAATTGGTTTTTCCTCTTTGCTCAAAGGTAATCCAAGAGGAATGGTAGTAACCCTACTGATAAATTATGGTGTTATTTCCATGGAAATACCTCTAAAAGTGAAAATGACATGTGTTCTTGAGTGAGGGACTAAAGAAATGGCAAATTCATGAGCAATTTCCTCATAAAACCCTCAGAATTTCGCAAAAAAGGTCATCCAATTTTCCCTTGTGAATATGGCTACTACTTGGGGGTGTTCATGGAGCCTAGTTGAATTAGTGGGCTCCTTCCTCATGAATCCTCCTGTCATTTTTCTTATACCCCTTTTGAACACCAAGTGTAGAGATGGAGACAAGAATTTTGAAGAAAACAGGAAAACAAAGGAAAAATGTGTTTTTTTTTAAACAGGCAGAAAAGTTTTATGTAATTCCTCTTCTTCTATGGACTCAATTCCTCCTTAAAATGATATCATTCCTTGCACATATTGATAATCAAGGTGGGTATGCATGGAACCTACTCCTCAAGCCAGAAATTGTGAAAAAAACCCGTGTTTTCTCCTTAAAAACAACTGACTGTCCCTCCTGTAGAACTCCCTGTAGGTGCTCCTATAGAACCTCTAAGTGCTCCTGGAGACAATGTAGAGAATAGGAGGATGGGTGAGATCGATGGAAAATGATGGTTTCGAGGCTGTGTGGTGAAAAGGAGTTTGCTGCAGCTAAGTTTATGAGGAGAGGATGAGGGAAAAGGTGGTGACAGTGCTCGAGGAGGAGTACTTATTACTTATTTTAGATATATACGGTGACGGGGGTGAGCTAGAAAAAATGTACATTGGCCATATTTGGACCGTTGGTCTCCACCTTACTTGTCATCATGGTTTCTTCCCGCAATCACCTCTCATTATTGCATCAGAGTTTGCATACCCTCCACTACCTGTCATTGGTATCTTTCTCTGAGTTGATTATGTGCACGTGTGGGTGACATCTTCAGATGAGTGTAGTCAAGGTGGCCAAGTTAACTGGCCACCTTTTTCTCATTCAACCTCAACCATCTCATTTTCTCATGCATATCTTTGAATTACACAAATGCAAATAGAGGAGCGGGTTAGTCACTTACCTGTGAGTCAAATGTATGTGTTGTGAGGTATTTTTGCGCCTCTTACTACTACATGCTTGTATTTCCTTTGTTGCATGCTATCTTCTTTCTGATGTGTGGTTGTTTTCCTTGTGCATGTTTCCTCTGGCTAGATCTAAGCTTCAGATGTCTCCTTCAATCCTCATGGCTACACTTCTTTTATTGTTGTAGCTTGATTTTAATGGGATCAGTTGCTATAGAAATTCCTACAGGAGCTCTTGTAGTTGCTTCTCCCTTTGAAATTTCAACTTATTTCTATTCTGGGAGCTATGAGGATGATGCCAAATATGTAGATGGAGATGGAGAGATACTAGGTAAGCTACAGGTGAGATTTGAGGTGTTTCTTCCTCTCTTATTTTCGTTTTTTCTTTTTACTAAAAATTGGTTTTCTATGTTTTTTTGTGATAGCAAGGGAAAAAATAATGACGATGGTGTGATGAAGGTGTGGAATGGATGGCAAGGAGGGTTGATAGCTGTAGGATGATTTACATGTCCTTTATAAAGCTTCCTAGCCCCACAAACTACTTCTTGGAACCATTTATGGCTCTCTGTAATTCCTACAGGAGCCTCATGTAGAACAGACAATTTCTGGAAAAGAGAACAGAGTGGGGTGGAAGAAAGGTCAAAAATGAGGGAGAAGAGTGCAAAGGAGGTGAAGTAGGTGTTGGTGTGAGTATCAGGGCTCTGTGGAATCTTCTCTTTCTCCCAGTGGTCCTCTTGCAAACCTACAATGCACATTAAAATCCAATTTTACTTTTCTTCTTTTCCTCTTTTATTTTTTGTTTTTTGAAAACAACTAGCGCACCTAAAGGAGGTTTTCACCCTAATTTCCTACCCTGGGTGCCTCCAAGGGAGGTTTTCACCTAGGGATCTTATTCTCTTTTTCTTTTCTCATTTTGTTTTTGTTTTTGGTATCACTAGGCTACCTCAGAAGAGGTTTTCAACTCAATGATGGGACTCAAGCACCTCATGGAGGTTTTCACTTGAGTCGTTATTTTTTTTATTTCTCTTTTCTATTTCTTTAGTGAGTGGGTGAAGTGAAGGGTAAGACATGCTCCACTACCATCACTATCTTATTCAGGTCTTTAATGAACTCTCGCTTGGAGAGGGGATTCTTGTAAATTTTCAACCTATGTCCATTGACAAGGATGGGGATGGCTTCCTCATCAATGGTTCCGCTCAGAACTAAACATTGTCATTGCATTTTTCCACAATGTAGGGTCCCAACCATCTTGTCCTCAACTTTCCTTTGAAGTCTTTATACCTTGAATCATATAGAAGTGCCCAATCTCCCTCTTGGAATTGCTTCTCCTTGATATTTTTGTCATGCCATATATTCCTCTAAAGGTGAACTACCTTTGTGTGGAGAAGGGCCTACAATCTTTGTTCATCCAATCCATTGAGTTGGAGTAATATTTCTTTATGTGCATGACTGAGGTCTAGGTCCAGCTGAGCTACCATCCTTAGTGTATTGAATTCAAATTCTATTGACACCAAAGCCTTCTTCCCATAGAACAGTTCATAGGGTGTGAACCCCGTGGTGGCCTTCCATGTTGTGTTGTAGGCCCAAGTGGCACAACTAATCTGTCCACCCAATGGTTTCTGCTCTTGCTCACTACCCTAGTCAGAATTCCTTCCAGAGCTCTGTTAGTGACTTCCACCTGCCCATTGACTTGTGGATGGTAAGGGGTGGAACTCCTATGATTGATTTTATGATGTGTGAGTAGGTCTTCAATCAAGTTGGAAGTGAACTGAGTGCCTTGATATGTGACCAATTCTCTTGGATACCCGAACTTGTTCAATATGTTTTCTCTCAAAAACTCAGATGCTTTTTCCTCTGTCGCTATTTTGATTTCTTTTGTTTCTACCCCCTTGGTCAAGTAATCGGTACACACAATGATGCATTGCTTTTTTTTTGAAGGAGGGTTGATAGGACCCACAAAGTCCATGCCCCACTTCTCAAATGGCTAAAATATCACTTGAGGTTGCATGGGCATCTCATCCTTTGGAGTAAGTTTCCCCATCCTTTGACACCAATCAGATTGGCTAGTATATCTCCTCAAATCTTGATGAAGAGTGGGCCAATTGTAGTCTGCTTGTAATATTTTGAAGACAATTCTCTTTGCTGTAAAATTACCTCCATAAGGCCCATCATGATAGCTCAGGAGAATGTCAAAAATTTCCTCCTCCCTGAGAAATCTTCTGAAGATCTGAGTCGGGCCATGTTTGAAGAGATTACCCCAAATCCAGGTGAAAGGGGTGCTTTTTCCTAGTATCTTGCTCTTCTCTTTTGAGGACAGGTGTGGTGGAAACTGTGTTGAAACCAAGTAGTTTGCTATATCAGCAAATCATGGAGAGAGTACTAAAATAGAAAACAGATGCTCATCTGGCATTTGGTCATCCGCCATTCCTTCTTCACTTGCAGGAAAATTTACTCTAGACAAAAAGTCAGCAACAACATTTTCTTTACCAGGATTATCAATAATGGTTAGATCAAACTGTTGTAGTAAAAGAAACCATCTAATAAATGTGAGCATTTACATTTGGTTTCTTCATTAAATATCTAATTATAGCATGATTAGTGTGCATGAAGGTTTGATAGCCTGTAATATAATGTCTAAATTTGTTTAAGGAATGCACAACAGCTAGGAGTTCCTTCTCGGTCAATGTGTAATTTAACTCTGCCTTTGACAAAATTTTTCTTATAAAGTATACAACATAAGGCAAATTTTCATCAATTTGTCTTAAGGCTGCTCCTATTGCTTTGTTGAAACATCCGTGTGAATGTGAAACGGTAGGGCCCAGTTTGTGCCTCTGAGAATTGGGGTAGTTACTAACTTGCTCTTTAGGGTATCTAGGGCTTCTTAAGAGTTTTCGGACCATATGAATTCAACATCTTTTCCTAAAAGTCCAAACAAAGGAGTGGCTAGCTTACTGAAATCTTTAATGAATCTTCTGTAATATCTAGATAAGCCTAGGAAACTTCTGACATCTCTCACCTTTTGAGGACGTGGGACCCTTTGGATGATGCCAATCTTGTTGGGGTCCACCTACAGTCCTTGTTGAGATATTGCATTACCTAACACGTTCCCTTTAGTCATAAGAAATTCACATTTTTCCGAATTGAGGGATAGGTTCATCTCAATACACTTGTATAGAACTTTTCCTAGGTTAGACAAAGATTCCTGAAAGTCAGAACCATAAGGAGTAAAATCATCCATATATATTTTCACTACATCATGAACCAGTTTAGAACATATACTCAATATCTCTCTCTAGAAAGTAGCTGGAGTGTTTAACAAACCAAAAGGAAGGACTCCGTATGCAAAGTTACCCCAAGGACAAGTGAAAGTGGTTTTATCTTGGTCTTTCGGACTGATTTGAATCTGATTGTACCCAGTAAACCCATCTAGGAAGGAGGAATACTTTTTCCCCACCAGACCATCTAACACTAGATCTATCAAAGGCAAAGGAAAATGGTCCTTTTTAGTGGCTTTGTTCAATTCCCAATAGTCAACACAGATTCTCCACTTGCCATTTTTCTTTGGCACTAGCACCAAAGGAGAGACCCATTCACTATTAGAGATGGGTAGATGAATCCTGCATCAAGTAATTTTTACAATTCTACCTTAACAATGTTTTTAAGTGCTAGATTCATCATCCTTTTAGGCTACTTGATTGGTTTTCAATCTTCCTTAATGTATATAGGATGAGTACATACTGAAAGGTGCACTCCCTTCATCTCCTTATAACTCCAGGTGAAGGCATCTAAATGTTTTCTTAATAAGTTGCACAACTCCTTCTCTTGGGAAATGGATAGGGATGGATTGACTTCAAGGTTCTTTCTAGGCTGAAATCTATATTATTAACACAGAGATAGGTCAATTCAGCCACGCAGAGATTAGTTAAGGGGTTGTTTTGGGTTTCTCTCACTATGTCCTCTAATGGTAAGACACTGGGGGGTGGATTCTGAATCAAATTTTCAATCATATCATCCTCATCTTGTAGTTTTCGCCCCATGGCATTTTCTAATGCACAAAGTGGTGTAGAATAGACCTCATCCTCATCCTCCTCCTCCGACCAGAGAGGTAGATCATGTTCTACCAAGGGCTGGGCAGGAGGGTATAGGATTAGCTACTTGGACATATGCCCCTTCTTGATGGTAATGTTCCCAGCTCGACAGCTGATGTAGGCATCAACAATAGCCAACCAGGGTCTTCCTAGGATGAGAGGTTACCCAGTGAGCTTTGTCTTCGACTAGAGAAATAAGAAATAAATAGGGTACTCCCATGAATCAATGGAGACCATCAAATCTTCCAAAATCCCTTCAAGGGTCACGGTGGAGTGGTCTACTAGTTGCAGTACTATCGTGGTCTTCCTCAAGGAACCCTCAAGGTTTAGTTTTAACAATGTGTCCTTTGTCATCACATTAATGGTGGCTCCCAAATTAATTAAGGTATGTGGGATCATGGTGCCATTGATGTGGACATCAACTACTGGGCTTCCAGGGTCCAAATATTTCAGACAGATTACCTGCCCCAACATCAGGTCGGACAATTATTCGATGATATTGATGGTTAGGGAATCTCTTTTGCGCCTTACTGGATGCCTAAATCACTTCTGTTTAATCAACCTATTGTAGATAGGCACATCTTTTATGGCTTGGAGAAGTGGTATCTTCACACATAATTGTTCCAATTCTCCTAGAAGTTTAGTTTCTTCTGGGGTAGGTTGTGTTGTCTTGGATAGTTTCTTAGGAAAGGGTGGAATTTCTTTAGGTTCACTTTCCTCTTTATCTTCCTCAACCTCCCTAGATGGAGGCTAGCTATCCCGGAGAACCTTCCAAGATCATAGGTTAATCTCCTGAATCTCCACAATATAAGTTGGACATGATGGTTCCCTACTATATACTTGCTAAGCCTATTTGTTATTCGGGTTCGGGTTCGACTGGGTAGGCATTTGGGGTTGCCTTGCTAGAGCAGGAGGCAATGATTGTGATTGAGTAGGTGGTGGAGGCAAAAGAGTGGGAGGAGAGTTTTACTAGTGCCTCCCCCCTAATGAGATGCATTCCACTGAGGTTGTAGCTGAACATAGGATTGAAATGAATGAGTGACTAGTTGGGCATGATATTGAGATGGGAAGGACCAAGGAGGAAGCGTGTGTAGAAATTTTGAATAATTTAACACATATTCAATGGAGATTATCCTGATCATGTACTATTGCGGAAGACATACACAATACATAAGCTCCCCTATGTTGATCATCAATATAGCAGCATCAATAACAATAAAACATCAAGAGCATTCACACATTAACACAGTATGTATCCTGGGGAAAGCATCTCGCTAAAAACCCCAACTATCTGTATATTAATGATTGAGTCATGTAACATTACAGAACATAATACTTCTCACAAGTATCTCCACCTCTGTTACACACAATACAACTCAGATCTGAATCAATCACTGGCTCAAATCTCCTTC
>APFE030622175.1:0-60790 GCA_000404065.3 Pinus taeda
GAACTCAATTCACCATAGTTCAACACTTAAAGGAAGTCAGAGCATGTTCCTCCATGAATTCTGAGTAATAAGCATTAAGACTATGGAAGTAAAACATATGAAAGATAAAAGATAAAGCTCACTGAAGTACACTAAGAATCTCAGCTTCAGAAAAGTCCAATTGCTTCTATATATATCAGTCCTTGCATAGCATTTACAAAAGTAGTCTTCTTCTATAACATTTTCCAACCCTTGCTAATTCAGCCTCTTGATCTATATATAGCATTTACAATTAGGATTCCATCATCCATCAACAAGAAAATTCGAATTTTCCATCAGTGACACCTATTCTAACCATAAAACAAACTATTAAATGCAAATGACACCTAACTAGGAATCCTAGAGACCTAAAACAATTAGGAGTCTAACTCCTCATTATGATCAAAACAACCTTATCTAAACATTTAACACATTATTTGAAACCTAAAACTCCATGATGTCAAACTTGATGAAGCCTCCCACGTGGTCACCCAACTGCTGATGACAAACCCTAGAAATTAGGGAACATGTCTCCCTGTTTTTTAGGTTTATATCCTTGAAAATTGCAGAGCCTTGATCTCTTCATCCATGCCACATTTTACGAAACTGAAGGAGGTTTTTGTAGCCCATGCTGTCCAAAACAAAAACCTCTCCTGGTTTTTTAAAAAATTTCTCCAGCTGTCCGGAAACTGTCCTTGAAAAACACGTGGCAAACAGGAGATGAAAAACTGCACCTACAGCAGTTTCATAGTGCAACTTTGGTCACCCGTTTCTCCCATATCAGAATGAATTTGAGGAAACTGAAAGAGGTTTTTGTAGCTTGGTATGTTAGGAATAAAAGCCTCTTTGAGTTTTCAAAATTAAGTTTTCAGCTTCTCATAAACCCTTCTGGAAAGTTACTTGTAAACGCAGAAAACAGAGTTTTTTCTGCTAAAACAGTCTGCTACAGGGGTTTCGTAGCGCGCTGCGAAAACACTGTATAATTACAAAAACCTCAGTTTAAGGCCAAACTCTGACTGTCTTGGGATTTCTTTTCTCAACAGGCACTCATTGAATGGATTAAAGGCTAAAGAGTTAACCTCACTTTGATGAATTACAACTGATTTTTAAGGCTTGTTAGGTGCAGGTGTACGCATGTCCCATATGAGAAAATGGCAATCATTTCCAACAGAGCCAAAAAGGTATTAATCCTTGAAATGCCATGAAACATCTTCAACTGCTCCCAGGCCTCTCAAAAAAGAATGGAAATGTATAATTCTTCAAGAAAGATTATACCAAGGAAGACCATCAAAATCTGAAACAAAACCTTACTTGATGTGTGACTGTCTTAAGGAAATTCTTTCCAAATGCAGCGTTTATATCCCACAAGCATATTGTACATCATTTGAAATGCTTAGTGTGTGACCTTCTTTTAGAGGAATTCATGTCAAACCATATCCTTCATCAGAATGACCTTTCAATATCAATCTGGGATTGCAAACCCTTTCTTGAGGAGCCTTTGATGGATGCTTGTTGTAATCAAACACATAAACATTTGAGCTCACTGTCTTCGTTGCAATGACAAAATGAATTATGTGGCATGTATCGAGCCTTGTTAACTTCTCCTTCATATTTGTTGCTTCCACAGTGTTCCCAAGAGTAATTACTGGTATAGTTGATGCAAAGAATCCCATTGGAATGAATTGCTTCTCACCAAAGACGATATGAGCATATACTCCATCTAAGGCTATTAACAAACCTAACCTTTTAGCTGTCTCAGCAATATGAAGATGACATGAGATATAAGCCCTTGCTAGATGTTTGTGTTGTGTGGATGATCCTTACTCATAAACTCCCTTTCAAAAAGGTTTCCCTTTTGTTCCTCAAAACTGGTCAACTATATCAAAATATGCAGCTACAGCAGTTTCGTAGCGCACTACGAAACTGCTGCACATTAGGCATTATCTTCAGCAGTTTCGCAGCGCGCGCTACGAAACTGCTGTGTAATCACCAAAACACAGTTTTAATGCCAATTTTCCCTTACCTTAGCCTTTTCCTTTGAAATCTTTTCAGTGATAACAGTACCACTACGACATCCTAAGCGAGCCGGGGAGGGAGTGCTCCTAGGGGAGGTGGGGTTTGATTCCCACCTGGAGGAGGCGATAGAGGCAGATTCCTACCTAGAGGAGGTGGTAGAGGCGGATTCCCACCTAGAGGGGGGAACGTTAGCCATATTATGGATAGGGAGGTTTTGGTTGAAGGTTCCCTTGGGTGTTCTTTGTTGGGATTTCCCAAATCGAACCAGGAATTACCTTCAGAGAGTGGACCCTCAGGAATTTATTCCCTTGGAGTGTCGATACTTTGCAAGGACTCTAGCACAATATCTTCAAGACAAGGGCCTGCAAATGTCTCTTCATTTATGGGACAGATCCTTAGCTTTCTTTTAGTTGTCAAAGTTAAAGAGTGAAAGATGGGGAGCTGAGAGAGGGAACGAGCCTAAGCCCAAGTAAGTACTCTGACTGGTTCTTCCTGAGTGACAAGGTACTCCCACAGTCTCTCTTCCTTGGGTGACCCAAACACGGGACTTAGAGGGATCTTTGCTTCTTCAAAATAAGGCTCTTCCAAATGGGCGGAATGATATTTTCGACCTTTACAATCCATACGTCAATCTTTTCGAATCCATGCGCGACATTTATAGATGAAATCATGAAAATCTGTGGATGGCGGTTCAGGCCCTCCTTCTAGTGCCAATTTGTTGACGCGACAAATTTTCGCTATGCCAACAAGGGGAACTAACCCGATCGCAAACCCCGATTAGATCTACTTTTGTTTGGAATGGCTAGTTCTGATGGGTTTTAAAGGACCCCGTAAACTGTTATAGATGTTGAAAGATTGCTCCTTAGAGGAATACTTCCATTAAATCAACAAAAGAAATAGCTAACCTGTATGTATCAGATCCTATCTATACTGATTATAACTACTTATGTTAGTCCTAACTATTCTATAACAAAAGAGATTAAACATCATATAAAGATTCCAAGTCCAAATGAATCAATTACTGGTTCACAGATGAACAAGGTTGTATTAAATCTTAATTGCAATCTAATTACTCATACAAGAATACACATTCCTTTCCATACAAATAAAACTTGCAACCGATGTTTAACAAGGTTTCGAATCAGCAATTGCTCATGAATTAACTGTGGTAACAAATTATATTTGAATAACCAAGACTAGTCATGAACTGTCTGTTATCAATGTGCACAAAAACAAAACACATTTATATTTATGCCAACAACAACACCCTGATTCTAAACACATGAAAGAAGAGGCAAATAAATCTAAAAAAGACTTCTTCTTGACCCAAACAGTATTCTTTATTAGCACAATAAATCTAAAGTTGTTCTGCCCAAAACAAAAAAAGTCCTCCCTCCCTCTCCGAAGGCAATACTTATGCAGGAAGAAATCGACTCTCTGTATCCCCCTGGCCCTCCATCTTCCCAGAATATTCAATATACAAATTAAATATATGGATGTAGAATGGTCCGTCAAACTGTCGACACCTTGAGGCTACATTTGTTGGGGAGTTTTTATTTTCTGGGGAAAATGAAAGGATGTTGATTAAGAGAGCGTGACTGCATGTCATCTCTCTGCACCTATATGGAATGGACGTTATTCCCTATCGTTTCCTGAAGGAAACTGAAGACACTGCGCTCATCATCCCATATCTGGCATGCTTTAAGGTGTATCTGGAGGTAATGACATCTTGATGGATCAACATTGTCATGAGTGCTTCCACCAAACATAGAGCGTGCCTCCATTATGCACTATGGCGGTTCGTATCCCTTTCTTGCAGAGTATGTCTTTGCAATATTGACATCGGTGGCACAGAGGTGTCTTCTTAATATAAATCACATTTATCTGTTATCGGGTCCACTCAAACTTGCCTTTCTTCTCTTGGTGCTTACCTACAAAAACAGTTCATATTAGCTATGATTATGAGAAAATATGACAGACATGCCCACAAATAAGCCTTGTCTTCAGTCACAGTTTCTATTTAATCTCACAATGTTGAGCAATCGTAATTATTAAGCCGTTGAACATGGACCATTCATTTTATCAGATTTCCTTTAAAAACCTAGACCACAACACTATATCAGGACACATGGGAATACACGTGAAAACCCCCACCCGAACCATAAGGTCGGACTTCAAATACTATGCACCCGGGTCTATAGTTATCGTCGGGCCCGCTCATCGCTCCTTCGCATATTGCATGTCGCTTTACTTTCGCCGACTGCCGATTACGATTTGTGATAGGCCAGACCCGAAAATATATATGTTGTGATTAATAGTTCGGCGGGTCTGCCATATCGCATCGTGCTTTATATATAAACACTGAACTCTGCGATTGCGAATTGCGATTGGGGAAGCGGACCTGAAAATATATGTTTCGTGGTTAATGACTAGCGGGTTTGCCATATCACGAGACGCCTTATGTATGAGCCTCAGGTTCTTCCGATTGCAAGTTGCGATTGGGGAAGCAGACCCGAAAATATATGTGTTGTGGTTAATGATCCTAGCGGGTCCGCCATATTGTGGAACACCTTATGTATGAGCCTCGGGTTCTTCTGATTGCGATATGCGATGGGGGACGCGGAAAGCGATTACGATAAGCGATGTAACATCGAACCCGATAGAATATAGATGCGATTAATTGCATTCGGGGTCCGGAAGGTCATCACATATCGGATGCAAGAGGGGAATGCGTAGCGTGATCGCAGAAATTGCGATAGCGATAAAGGCAGGCATAGGGAAATGTATAAAGACCGAAAAAAACCATGGAAAAGGTAAGTTAAGGATGCTTGCAGAGTATTTCTATTATCAAAGCATTGATATGGAGATAAGGACGTGATAGAAGGTTTTTGAGGGTTGAGTCCATAACACCCATAGTAAAGAGTGGGGGTAATTATATGTGCTGGCATAGAGTACCATGAATGTTTATGAGGATTGAGAAAAGTCCCGATGACAGAGCATAAATGAAGGGCTAGACTGGGTTATAAATGAATCATGCTGCAGAGATTTATTCAAGGGGTCTTAACCATTAAGAATTGAAGGTTTGACTCAGCAAGAAGTTGAAATCCCCGGGATAAAAACAGATCATTCGAAGAGTTATCATCCGAAGAAACGAAATATCAAACTTCTAGGGGACCCATTCAAATTTGCCACCAAAGCAGGTTTTAGTAGGGTGGTGGTTGTGGTCACAACAAATATGAAAGTAATGTTCATTGAAACATTCTTATCTTTATAGGCCCATGATAGAGCAATGTATAAATCACATGAAGGAGCATTGCATATGACATATAAATGTATAAACCATCTTTGGATTAGAAAAATTAAACAAGTTTTAGCTTGGTGATGGATCTAATAGAAGATTAGGTTTTGATGATTGAATTCATAGAGAAATGAGTTGATTGCATAAACAAGGGGAGAGGGATGATAAGACATGAATTTAGAAGAGGAGAAAAATGGTTGGTTGTGAAATAGATTGAGCATGCTAATAGAATCCTCGAGGGAAGGTAGTTTCAACCATATATTTCAGTTTTTTATTTTTATTCTTTAGCTTTTTATGTCATTAAATATTTTTCCTAATTTATAGCTATATATTGAAATTGGAAGGTGTTGTTATTTACAATCCTTTGTTTTGTATATTTAAATATATCTTATAAATTGTATCTCCTTTTGAAGTTACATTTATTCTATTTTGTTTTAATTTTCTGAGTTTCGTATTGAGGATATCTCATGTAAAGTGTTCATTGTTAAGGATAGAGCCCCACTTCTATATTGTAGATGACTTTTCTTTAAAGGTAGGTAAGATTGTAGATGACTTTTCTTTAAAGGTAGGTAAGCCTCTTATTTAAACTATTAAAGGACGAGGTAAATTACCAAACAAAAACTATATGAATATCAAATATTGAGCACCATCTTCGCAATAGTGGGCTAAGCCACACATGTATAATCATAATATATGCACCCAATGTAGGATAGTAATGGACTCTTTTATAAAGGACAGTTGTTTTTTCAACCAATGGAACCATGTACAAACGTGTACGAGTTGATTCAAAGCATTGAAGGTCGTAGAGCTACTCATTAATTATTAACTCTATAGTAGATTAAAAGCATCGAAAATTTGTAGTACCATTTAGATCTAAAATGGCTCATAAAGGGTGCAGTAGGGACCTAACTCTACTAGCTCACCAAATTATAAAAGAACATGGTAGTTAAGTGTGGAAATAAATTTTCTCAAGCATGCAGTAGCCAAAGAGAGAAAATAGATTTTACTTAAAAATAATTTTGTTTAGATGCAACATGTCTGGGTTGGTAAAAAGTTGCGTAGGTATAGTCTCTTAAATTGCATAATATGAGAAGTGGTATGAGTAGTTCCACACCCATAAATGAAGGCCTTTGGCATAAACATCAAGCTCCTCCCAAGTATATTTTCCTTATAATTCTTATTTTCTTTCCACCACATGTCATAACTCGAATTGTAAGCAATAATATTGGAACGAGAAGGACCATTAATCATTTTGGTCGGTAGAATTTTTCAATAACGTCTTGAAATTGTGAGCTATCTACAACTTCATTTAATATCTCACATGGAAAAGGTGTATGGACAAATGTATGAACATATGTAGGTTAAAGATTAGAAGTCAATGATGTTTTAGGGAGTTGATTGACATTATTCACAAGTAATATAACAATTCCTTGATCTTCACTAACATAGGCTACATGCTCCTTTTGATGTGACATCTTGAATATCTCCCATCCTTGCAATGATATTATGTATTGTAACATATTTTCATGTATAGTTGATACTGAATCCACAAAATCAATAAAATAGCTTGAATACACAAATAATATTGCCATTTGATTATGTTTACGTTTTATTTTAGAATGTTTTATGAGAGTGCACAATAACACAAATATAATGTAGTCCAACACTCACTCAAGTCATTGAGACATGCCATGAGCTTGATTGACTCAGTCAACTCTAGACCGAAGTCATTACTACAAAGCACTTTGCTAAAGAAAAATTACGATGCTCATCTTAGGGAGAACATAATCCACCATGACCTTGGAAAGAGCAGTCCACCACAAACCGTAAAAACAAAAAGATAAAATGAACACTAGCATTATAAATGCCTTGAATGTCTAGTGAAGCAAGCAACAACCACTAATGCCACCATCATTGTCTTTCCATTTAACGAATGTGAAATAGTGTAACCATAATTGCTGACATGAAAATGATGATGGCATTTGTACAATGTAGAGTATAATTTTATGAAGCATAGAAAAGTGAAGAGATTGCAAATAACACATTGTTACAAGCTTCTTCAAAAACCTTTAACATTGATCCAACCAAAATATTTATAATAAATATTGAAAAAAGGACCTACAATAAAATTTCAAATCATTAATAATATTTAAAATAATTATATTTATCAATTGATTTATTTTCTTTACTAGGTGGTTCACAAACACTCGAGATTGGTGACCATTATGTCCACGAAATATTTGTACTAGGCTATAATGAACAAAGTTCGTAAATGCTATAATATTGATGTAACGAGCAAAGTTCATTTACGTAGTAGAATACTCAAAAGATCTAGTATATGTCAATATCCACGATAGGACAAATTTTTTTATATAAGAATGTACTGGAGACATGAGATGATTACAAATGAGGGTGAGGACCTGCTTATACACCTAAGAAGGTACCTCTTCACAAACGATCATGTCCTTAGAGACATGCCTCTTCTATACTAATCACTAATTAATTAATCATTATTTCATTAATCATTGTTATTTTAATTTATAATTATATATATATATATAATAAATATTATAATATATATATAATATATATTATTCATAACATTGCCTTCCTCTTCAAAAATATTTATCCTCAAAGCTTATTGCTGACAAGGCGTGTCATCTATTCTTGACATGTAAATTGTTTGCATCTTCTACGCATTTTTGGAATAGCAATGTTCATTAATACAAGATGATAGGATACTCCTAGGTCGATCCCCTGTCTGCTTTCTTTGAAAAAATCCTAGAGAACCATAGCTTTATTAATATCCCCATCTGCTAAGATTCTACCTACATGGAGAAATAGAAGGATTGGAAAGGATAGCCTTATGAGAAGGCTTGATCGCTTCCTCATCAAGGAACGATTACTAGAGTTAGGTCTCATCTTCAGATAGTGGTTTGGATCAGGTGGTATATCTCACCACCTGCCGATTTTCCTTGACATAAGGGGGAACATTACAGAAGGTGTTGTCAGCAACTTGAAAGAGCTGAAGAGTCTATCTAAAATTTGGGCTCACAGCAAGAGAGAACAAGAAGTGCAAACCCTCAGCGAAATTGAATCAGAAATTACTGCTTTGGAGGATGAGCAAGGAGGGGTTTTTATACCCAGATATCAAAAGGATAAGCTCATTGAGTTAATATCGAAAAGGGGAAAATACTTAAAGGTAGAGAATAAACCCAGAGACTAAGAAGCAGAGCAATATGGCTGATGGAGGGAGATGACAACACAATTTTTTTCCAAAAATATGCCAATGGGCGCAAGGCAGTCAATACCATTTGAAAACTGGCAAACAAGTGGGGGGATGAAGTGCATACTTTCCATCAACTGGCCTCACTAGCTACATCTCACTTCAAGCAGATCTATCAAGCTCCCCCCAACGCCACCCTTGTTGAGGTCATCAAAGTAGCACAACTCTTCCCTAGGTTCATAGATCAGGAGAATGTTATGGAGCTAAACATGGAAGTTACTCTAGGGGAACTAGAGGCCACTCTAAAATGGTTTAAGTGAGACAAGAGTCCTAGACCTAATGGATGGTCGGTGGAATTCTATACAGCCTTTTTTTAAATTCTTAGAGAAGACCTACTCAAGGTCATTGAAGAATGCAGGACCACGGGTCGTATGCATGGAGCCATCAATGCCACTTTTATCGCCCTCATTCCCAAATCAGACAATTCGAACTCTTTCAACCAGTTCCACCCCATCTCCCTATGCAATTTCATTTATAAAATTATTGCAAAAATCATAGCAAACCGATTCCGACCCATACTCTCCACCCACGTCTCCTCAGAACAATTTGCTTTCCTCCAGGACCATCAGATTCATGAAGCAATTGGTACTGCTCAGGAAGTGATGCACTCTATCCATACGAAGAAGATCAAAGGTATGATCAACAAGGCTGACCTCTCAAAGGCGTTTGACCGGGCAAGTTGGTTATACCTCTAAATGCTCCTAGTTGGTTATACCTTTGAATGCTCCTAACTCATCCTGGTTTCCCATATGAGTTTATAAAATGGATCATGTGTTGCATCACAAACATATCCTTTAATGTCTTGGTTAATGTAGTGACTTCACCTTTTTTTCACTTTGAAAGAGGCCTTAGGCAAGGGTGCCCCCTGTCTCCCTTGCTTTTTCTACTGGTCATGGCGGGACCTAGTAGACTTATTAAAGATAAGCATCTCAGAGGCAAACTCAAGAGTATCAAGATCACTGACAACTGCATAATAACTCATTTAATATTTGTGGATGATGTGTTGATTTTCCTAAATGGTGGCATTGAGGATCTGACTACCCTAAAAGACACCATCTCCCTCTTCCAATTTGTAACTAAGATGGTCATAAACAATTGTAAATCCACCATCACCGCTTCTGATTGCAGCCCTCATGACGTCCAGTTTGCTCTCCACCATTTCCCTTTCGCCCTACTTCAGTTGGAGGATGGACTAAGGTATGTAGATTACGGGCTAAAGCCACATGGCTACAAAATAACAGTCTGGACATGGTTGATATCAAAGTTAGAAAGAAGACTCAATATCTGGTACCATATGTATCTTTCCAGGGCTAGAAGACTAGTCCTTATCAAAGAAATTCTTGAAGCAACCCCGGTGTATTGGATGTCCCTAGCCTGGATACCTAGAGGAATCCTTACTAAAATACAAAATCTCTGCTGCAGGTTCCTCTAGAAAGGAAATCAATCTGGGAGGATATTTGCATGGGCAAAATTGGATCTGCTTACTCTCCCAAAGAAATGGGGAGTGTGGGGAATAAAAATATTGAATGACTTCTCGTCAACTCTGGCAGCCAAGATAGGTTGGAATTTGATCACGACCAATAGACTTTGGACTATGATGGCTACCTGCAAGTACATTTCACCCTTAAACTTGATGAACTAGCTCAGATAGACAAGCTGGAATAAAACAGGTATCTCAATCATCTGGAAAGCAGTGCTAAATTCATTGTCTCTCATCTGAGATGGACTCACTTGGAGAATTTATGATGGTACATTTGTGCGCATTGGACTGGACCCATGGATTGGGTGTGGTAATGCCCACATGTTCCCTGGTGAACTTAAGCTTCACCTTGCCAACTCGAGCATTATTCACATCCACCACATTGCTGACATGGAACGATCCACCTTTCTCCATCATGCTTGAAAATCTACTCGCAGATTGCATATTCCATAATAATGGCACCAACAATGGTCAGACTATACAACAGCCTTAACAAAATCTCACATTAGAATAATAGAAGGGGAGGATGAGATCATTTGGGTGCATGCAAAAATCGGGCGGCACTATCACAAAGAGGGATACCTCTGTTTAGCTAGCAACCATAAACCTCATCCTATAGAAATATGGTGGAAAGGCATGTGGAAACTCAAAGATCCCCCTAGAACCAGAGTATTCATGTGGTCAATTTTGAAAAACAAGACTCCTACTAGTGACAATATGATCAAGAGAGGAATGCACGTACCTTTTTGGTGCAGCTTATGCAAGGACAACACAAAATCTGTGGACCACCTCTTCCTCACCTGCCTTATCACTATAAATCTTTGGGTATATGTCCTCTCGAACATCCCTATACAATGCACATCGTGGGGACAGAGTGCTAGAGAAGTTTGGACCGCATGGTAGTCATCTGCAGCCCCGACAAAGGCTAGGAACCTTCCCCTCCTCATATGTTGGGAAATCTGGATCACTCATAACAGTATCATATTTAAGGATATAACTCCTCATTGGCCCACCATCTCTACTAGACTTTCAGCAAACTTTAACAACATCCCTGATTATGATGATAACCCTCCTTCCAAGCTTATTGTCCTTGAAACCATTGACCAAACCCAACTATGGGCTTTATTTGATGGATCTGCTCAAGAAAAAGGGTGTGGGGGTGGTGCCATCCTACATCTGTCAGACTCCCATCGTTTTCAAATTCAATTGGGGCTTGGAGGGGGCACAAACAATTATGCAGAGCTCATCACTACAAAATATCTCATACAGTTTGCATTAGAAAAATAATGCAGGAAGCTACAACTATTTGGGGACTCAAAAATAGTGTGCAATTGGATTAATAAAACATCAAACATTCATGCATACACTCTGAGGCCTATCATGGATGAGGCCCATAGACTTATCTCTGTATTTGACAACTTTGCTTGTCATCATATATACAGGGAACGCAACACACTTGTCGATATGCTACCCAAGGAGGTAGTGATCAGGCCACGCGACACATGGACGATACAGGAGCATAGGGATGAAGCACACTACCAGTACTATCATTGCCCTTTCATTGACCTTATAGTATAAGCCAACAAGAGCCTGTGCTTTTTTTGTTATATGTTAATATTATCATGTTTATATTTCACCAATTGTATTTAGAGACAGACATACTCTCTCTACAGAGTTATTTTTTTGATAACATTATATGAACTCCACTGATGGCAGAGCCTCCCTGCGTGGAGTGCTAATTTTATTTTTTGTATCACCTCTACTTGAGAGGCACTTAGTCTCATATACTGCATATGCCAACAACATCTACAACGTGTAATTTTCCTTAATATAATGAAAATTATGATTTTTCTAAGGGGAAAAAAAGATGATATGATACTCTTAGTGATAAACAAAATAGTCGAACTAAGCAGGGATCTGACCATCCTAAATCAATATTTTTTGGAATCTTTTGATTACGGGAAATTTGTAATGAATTGTTATTACCATATTGAATTGTGCACATTTTAGTATTTTTCGGAACATAAGTTTGTAGTTCATGTTCTGAGTGATACAGATACATAGATTTATTGAGTTGTCTACTCTTGTGATTTGGATTTTGATAAGGAATTATTTTGGTTTGGCTTTCCCTTATCAAGTGTGCGACAATTTTCTTATTTACTTTGGGTACTGAGGTTGTTGAGTTGGTTACAAAATCTTCACTTGGAATTTCCATCGTTTGAACTGCAACACCTGAGTGTGTTTTTTCTTCAATTGACTTGTCTTCTTCTTGAGTTGAGATATTGACTAGATCAGTGTTCGTTCCTTTTTCTTCAACCTAGATTGTTACATATGAAGATTTTGATGCTTCTTTCGTGACAAGTTCTTCAAATTTGTTCTTTAGTGATTTCGTATCATTTTCAAGTTTATTAATTTGAGTGAGTAGAATTTGATAATGATTTATGAGATGCAAGATTTTTTTAGTTTTTTATTCATAATCCTTATTCTCAGTTTTTTTTTTATGTTCAAGCTTTTCATCTTTTAAATCTCTGATTTGTTCTATTAGCCTTTGATTAAGGGTTTTTAAGCGCAATTTTTCTTCTTCCATTTTTGATAAATTCTGATCGAATTTCTTCCCAAGGCATCCTTTTTCTTCTTATACTTTTTGCTTTGCATCTTTGGTATTTTTTCACCTTTGTGAGTAGTTTTTTACTATGGTCCTTTAAATGCAAAAGTTCTCCTTTATTTTCCACTAATGCTTCGTAACTTTGATCTTTGAGATATTTATATTTCTTTATGATGCCTCATTTTTTTTTGGAAGTTCTACAAGCTTTTCTTTTAATATTTTAATTTGTGTATGTGGATTACATTGATATTATTCCAAATTAAAAAAATTTCCTACATGTTGGACATTATATTGTGTGATTTTTAAAAATCGATGAGCACTCATATTCTATTTGATAAAAATGACATCTAGTCCAAAATGTAGAATTGTGTATGGAATCCATAGCTCCTGTAACAACCCCTGATTGATTTTCCATGTAAATAAAATAAGACCAAGGTCATGATCATATATGCATTCATGACTTGTAGCTTTCAGGTTTACCATATGTTTGGCGAAATGTCTGTTGTGTATTAGACATGTCTTGGTCAAGATCTTGTTTCAGTTTGAATGTCTCGCATTGTTGTCATCTTAATCATGATTATGGGAAGTTACATGCAGTTCTGGGTAGTGGTCTAGAGGCTTGCCTAAAAAAGTTGCATAGATCTCATGATCGCATGCACTTAACTAAAAATAGGTCATAACCGCATGCAAATAGGCTTATGGTTGTGGTTTGAGCCTCATAACTGCATGCATGCGGTCTTATGCATGCAGTTGGAGGATAAGCCTAGTGAAAAAAAATTCCAACTCAGGTATTGATCACCTAGGGTGGTTTGCAGGCTCTTGAGTGGTCTATAGTCACTGTGGGATGTCAGTTTTTTTGTTGTTTTGTAGGCCCCACTTCCATAACTGGAACTTGGAGATTCGGTCATATCATAATGACACTCATATCATGTTTACCCTGGAGAGCTTGTAATAGTGGATAAATGCGGGAGGGGATGTTTACAGGTTGGTATCAGAGCTTCCAAGTTCAAACACTTGGACTAGATGGGAAAATGTATATTGGCATGCATGTTAGTTGTCAATGTGTTTGTTGTGCATGCATTGTGATGGTTATGGTTATCATGCATGTGGTCATTATTGCAGTTTTGTGTTATCATGCATGATGGTGATAAGTTGATGTGTTGATATGTTGCCGATGTTGATACGTTGATGTTGTTATGTATCTATATCATGCTAATATGGATTGATTGTGTAGACGAAAAAGCCTCCCCTTAAATATACTAAGGTATGATTTTGATTATGTCTCTATTTGGTTTATCTAACATAACAGGTTTTTAGGAGATATAAGATCATATATGAAGAGCATAATGGTGGACTACAATTCACATAACTCCCCTTACAGATCTGATATGAATTCAACGGAATGGGACAGGTCAATTGAGAAACAAGGATAAGAGTACTCTCTTGATATAGTAGGTACACTGAGAATTTTGAAGACAAAAATCAAAAGTTGTAAGGCAGATAATCACAGGTTGATTGAGGCACATGAAAGGCTTGCAAGAGCTCTTGAAAAGCAAATATGTGTTAATGTAGTCATCCTTTAGAGTCTTTCAAATTTGCAAAAGTAGGGATAGTTAAGGATCAGTCATGGACAAGAGGAAAGGACTCATGGAGCATATAGCAGTAGGTCTTGATTAGGATACAGGTTGGGCAAGGATGACATAGTCAAAGGTGGCAGATATTTGGATAAAATGATAGGTGGGCTAACACTCATGGATTTTCTAAGAGACATCATTATCATTACCGCCAACATCCTTATAAGAGAAGTGAGAAGCATTATTTTCTAGAGGAGTTCAAGAAAGCTAAGCCTCCTACTTATGATGGGGATGCGAAGAAACCAGAGGATGTAGAAGCATGATTGCTTGGGATGAAGGAGATATTTAGATTGTGTGATTATTCAGAGAATATGAGATCCAAGATAGTTACTTCAATCTCAAGGGAAAAATAGATATCTGGTGGGAAGATGTGAAGCGTGTCAGAGGCATCAAGGTAGAGGATCTTAGTTGGCATTAGTTTAAGAGACTCTTCAAGAAGAAGTACTTGTCAAAGAGATATTACAACAGAAAGGCCAAGGAGTTATATGATAGATAGGGAGTACACAACTAAGTTTTTGGAGTTATTGAGGTATGTGCCCTACCTCAAGGATGAGAAGACAAAGGTCCAAAAGTTCATCAATGGATTTTCCTTAGCATTTAAAGATTAGATTGAGTGTGAGGAGCCTTAGTCTTTGGAGAAAGTCATCGGGAAGATGACGCATTGTTATGAACAATCTAAGTGTAAGCCTGAGACTAAGCGGGATTGGAAAAGTAATGAGAAGACTAAAGGAAATTTGGCTAAGAACTAATGAAGGCCTCAAGATTTAGGTGATAAGAATAATGTAGCACCTTATAAGTAGTTCAATGTAGTTGACAGAGGACATGGATCTCAGCAAGTGGAGCATAACAAAGGCAATGGTAGGAAGCCTTTATAGTGTTGGACTTGTGGTGGAGAGCATCACAAGAGATATTGTCCATCGCACCAGGGTGGCAGACCTTAGACCTACAGAGCTTAGGAGGTACAGATAGTTGGGAATGTTGGTCAGAGTATTCCACATATTTATGCAACAATGGATAACAGGCAGGTTGATCATCAGGCATCCATTATTGAGATGGAAGGTAAGCTTAATGATCAATTTGTTTCCATTTTGATTGAACTTGGATCTAATAATAGTTATATCCATCCTAACTCGATGGATAAGTGTTGCTTGAATAAAGAAGTGCATGAAAAATATTGTTTAGTGCAGTTGAATACAAGGAGCAAGAGAAGAGTTCATCATTGGGTGAGATATGGTGCATTTAAACTGAATGGTATGCCTACATCAACAAATCTAAATGTGATTCCTTTGGGTTTATATAATATGCTTTTGCGCATGGATTGGTTGTTCATTCACAAGACTAAAATTGATTGTTATGATAAGGTTATTGAGTGTCTAGATGACGATGGGGAAAGGAGAATCTTGTAGGGAAAGAAGAAGTTTATATCAGTGAGAACAATTACAGCTATGCAAGCAAAGAGCAGTCATCGGAAATGATGTGTATTATTTGCAGTTCATATTTCTAATGACAAAGGGAAGGATGTTGAGGATGATGAAGTCTTTAAGAGGTATCTTGTTTTGTAGCAGTTTCAAGATGTGTTTCTAACAGAGATTTCAGAATTTTCTCCTCCTAAGGAAGTGGACTTTTCTATCGAGTTGATAATGGGAACAACACCAACATCTAAGGCACCTTACAAGATGAGCATTCCAAAGTTGGTGGAATCGAAGTTGCAGCTTAAGGAACTGGTTCATAAGGGATACATAAGGCCAAGTGTATGGCCTTGGGGTTCACCGGTGTTGTTTTTAAGAAAGAAGGATGGTACTCTCACGTTGTGCATTGATTATAGGTAGTTGAACAAGGTGACTGTCAAGAACATGTATCCATTGTCACATATTGATGACTTGTTTGATCAGTTGAAGGGAGTTGCAGTGTTTTCAGAAATTGATTTGAGATCAAAATAACATCAAGTGTGCATCGAAGAAGATGATATCTACAAGACTGCATTTCATATTAGGTATGGAGATTACAAGTTTGTGGTGGTTCTTTTTGGTCTTACTAATGCTCCAACCACATTCATGTGCTTGATGACCAATGTGTTGTGTCTTTACTTGGACAAGTTTGTGACAATGTCTATTGATGATATATTTATATATTCTAAGGATGAAGAAGAGCATGCAGAGAATTTGGCAGGAATGTTAAAAGTGTTGAGGGAACATTAGTTGTATGCCAAGCTAAACAAGTGAAATTTGTTTCAGTCTCAGATTAACTACTTGGGACATGTTGTTTCCAAGGAGGGGATAACAATGGACCAAAAAAATATTCCTAGGAATGTGGTTGAGGTTAGATCATTCACGGGACTAGTAGGTTATGGTAGGAGGTTCATTAGGTAATTATCACAGATTGACTCTCTTATTACATATTTGCAAATAAAAGGGAAGAAATTTGAGTGGAGTGAGGAGTGTACAACTAGTTTTCAGTAGTTGGAGCATTTACTTGCAAATGCTTCATTCTTGAATATTGGAAATCCTGATAAGGAGTTCGTGGTATGTACAAATGCTTCCAAGGAAGGACTTGGTGGAGTCCTGATGCACGAAGGACAGGTGGCTTGCTATGATTCAAGGAAGTTGAATGAGCAAGGGAATAACTATTTGACTCTTGATCTTGAGTTGGCAGTTATCATTCATGCATTGAAGACATGGAGACATTAATTCTTAGCAGGAGGTTCATCTTGATGAGTGATCATAGTAGGTTGAGGTACTTGTTTGACCAACCCAATATGAATACCAAGAAAGCTAGATGGTTGGCTACCCTTAGTGAGTTTGACTTCAAGATTAGGTACATCAAGTGCTAAGAGAACAAGGTTGCATATGCTCTCAACAGAAGGGTGCAGGTGAATCACATTTCAACTATGAGTTCATATGGGAAGATTTATAGGAATAGATCTTGCATGCAGGGAAACATGATGAGAGGTAGGAATAACTGAAGTAGAGATTACAACAACAGTGTGAAGGTTATAGGGATGAAGAGTATCACCTCACAACATATGGCTTGGTCACATTCAAGAACAATATTTATGTGTGAGATATAAATGAGCTCAAGAAGCTTATCATGAGGGAGTTTCGTGTCAAGCCGTATTCAGGTCACTTAGAATATCATAAGACTCTGACAACAATTAAGAAGTTATATCATTGGTCGAATTTGAAGAAAGAGGCGGTTGTGTTTGTTGTGAAATGTTTGCACTGTTAGCAGGTGAAAGTAGAGTGTAAGCATCGAGCTAGTTTGTTGCAGTCTGTTCTAATTCTAGAATGGAAATGGGAGGTCATCTCCATGGACTTCATTACAAATTTATTGAGGACATCAAAGCAGCATGATTCCATCATGGCTGTGGTTAATAGATTGAGTATGGTAGCTCACTTCATTGCAGTGAAGTTTATGAATTCAACTAGTGAGATAGCTCATATCTTCATCGCCGATATAGTGAGGTTGCAGGGTGTTCCTATGAAGATCATATCAGGAAAATATGCCAAGTTCACTTCTAGGTTTTGGAAGGAGTTGTTTGCAGGATTGGGGACAAAGTTATCTTTCAACACAACTTATCATCCACAAACAGATGGACAGACCGTGAGGGTTAATACGATTATTGAGGATATGTTGAGGATGTATCTCATGCATCAACAACGAAAGTGGGAGGAGTATATTCCACTAGTGGATTTTTCATATAATAATGGGTATCAGGAATCCTTGAGGATGAGTCCATTTGAGGTTCTTTATGGGTGGAATTGTAATACTCCTATCAGTTGGAGTGATACAGTAAACATAGTGTTGATTGGACCGGATATGTTGGTTGAGATGGACCAGGAGATGCAGGTTATTAAGAACAATTTGAATGTAGTGCATGATAGACAGAATATTTATGCAGATAAGAATGGAGCATTCAAGGATTTTTAGGTTGGAGAACATGTGTACTTGCACATCAAGCCCAAGAGGAGATCCTTGAGGATTGGGTCATGTGCCAAGTTGGAACCTCGATATTGCGGGCCTTTGAAGATCCTTTAGAGGATTGGACTAGTGGTCTATCGACTTGCACTACCACCAACAATGAACGTCTATAATGTTTTCCATGTTTCATTGCTTAAGAAATATGTGTAGGATGATGGTCATGTGAGTGATTGGTATGTATTGCAGGTGGAACCAGAGGGAGAATTCCAGCTAGAACATTAGTGCATTTTGCAGCAGAAACAACTCATTCTCCATAACCAAGCAATCGAGCTAGTTAAAGTGCAGTGGAAGCACTTTGGGTCCAATGAAGCTACATTGGAGATGGTTGATCAAATGCGGGCTTTGTATCCTTCTTTATTTGTTGGTTGAGTAGATGTGTTTGGTACATGTGTATTGGTATATATTTATATATGCATATGTGTAATGTAAATCTTGCAATTAGTTGTGTTATAAAGCTCCAATACGCAGTATGTTGTAAATATTGCATCGATTTGTGTTATAAAGCTCCAATAAGCAGTATGGTGTTCATGGTTTCAACAGATTGGTGTGATGTAAATGCTGCATCGAGTTGTGTTATAAAACTCCATGGGAAGCATGTTTTGTTGGTTATAAACATCATAGAACATCGAGGACGGTGTTCCCCTAAGGGAGAGCGGTTTGTATCAACCTATGGTTGATTTTCCATGTAAATAAAATAAGACCAAGGTCATGGGACACATATTCCAAGTTTAATGATGGGCAAACATTATAGTGGACATCACTTGTGGAATAATAATGGTTATGGAAATTGGCGAAGCCGCTAGAAAAGGTAAGAAACAATAAATGACATTTAGTTATGAAAATAAAGGAAAATAGGAGAAAAGGAAGGTGAAGAGACACAAATTTGTGTGCAAGGGAAATTAGAGGGAAATTGAAGAAAAAGAGACCTCAATGATAAAAAGGCATTAGAGAAACAATTCATAACTTTTGGTCATTACATATTTAGAAAACGTTGAGCTTAATTCTTATTCATTTCCTCTCATAATCTTGCACACTTAGAGCATTCTTGGAGCACTCTAACATTCACTTGGATTGGAGAAAGAAAGCAAATGAAAATAAGGGAGAAGAAGGGTACAGTTCGATCAACAACTACAGTAGGGATACTTTGCAACTAATAGGTTGCATGTGTGATTTCCTTGCTAGTTTTTGGGTTGGAACAAACACTCTAGAGCCTTAAAACATCTTGGGTTCCCTAGAGGATGTGGGTTGAGTTACTAGTCCTTGGAGCTTGCGGGTTGGGACAAATGCTCTAAAGCCTATGGGTTGAGTTACTAATTCCTCTAGTGATCTGGATTTAAACGGGAACACAACAAATTATAGATATAACCATAAAAATAAAGATGCAACAGAAATAATACTTCATTTCATTAATGTAAAATACTGAAATATGCTTACAAACAGGAATGGAAATAAACCAGCTAGGGCGATGGTAGCTTATCTCTGAGGAAGAGATGTGGTGGCTACATGCCTCTGAACTGTGTTACAATGAGGCTCAACAGGCCTATTTATTGTTGAGAAACAATGGAAAACCCTAAACATCCAAAAACCTAACCCTAGAAGATGAAACGCCAAACTTTGGGCCCCGTTTGGGTAAATTGGTACATCTACTTCCCGGGGTCGTAACTTTGGCATATGATCTCTGTTTGACGATCACAATATCTTGTTAGAAAGATCTATCCGAGAATTACAACTTTGGGAAGAACAACATTGGACCATGGACCCATGTTGCTCCCATTTTTCCAAAAAAACGTCGTTTAGGGCCTCAAAATGGCTTCGTAAGTTCAGGGTCCGAAAAATTGCTAAAATAGTAAACTGTGCTACAATTAAGGAAACTGAAAATTTGAAAGAAACAAGGGTGGGGGTCCAAGTGGACTTGGTGGGTGGCCACCAATATCCACCTGAATCATTCCTCCCCCCTTAGGAAGCAATGGTCCCCATTGCGTTCAGTTCCTCCATGAGATGAGGAAACTTCTGCTGAACTTGGTCCTTACTGGGCCACTTGCCCTAGTGAAGGAGTTGGCCTGCTTTGACAACTCGATACAGTTGGATATTCTGCTAGTGAGTGTGCTTGATCTGTGTGTCCATGATTCAATTAGTTGTAGCTTATTCCATGCAATATGGATTTAACTCTACAGGTGTGAGCTGTTCTGCAGTGCTAGATATGTCTAGTAATGGTGGAAAGTATGGTCGAAGGCGATCTAGATTGAACATTGGGTGTAGGACAAGGAATGGGGGAATGCTAAGCTCAAATGCATTGTCTCCGACAACCTTCGTAATGGTGTAAGGACCATGTCGGAGTGGTTTGAGTTTCCGATAGGCTCTGGTAAGGCGTTCCTTTTGCAAATGCAACCAAACTTTGTCGCACACCTGAAACTTGTGTGGCACCCAATGTTGATCATGTCACTGCTTGTACTTGGCATTTGATTTCTCCAAAATGTCATGGACCTACTAGCGAATATATTAGATGTGCTTAATGAAGTTGTTTGCCTTATCTGTTTTAGACTGGAGATGAGCCAAATCTGCGTGAGTAGTTGCAAATGGTATGGCCACATCAATGGGACATAGTGGCTGGAATCCCAAGCCCACCTGAAAAGGGTTGTGGCCAGTCGAGTTGTGGAGAGCCCGGTTGTATCTGTGCTGAACATAGGGGAGGCTCTCATCCCATGTGCGTGGATGCTTTGAGTTGTACATGTGTAAAATGTGTACGATCATCCTGTTGACAACCTTTATCTAGACATCAGTTTGAGGATGGGAGGTTGTGGACTTAGTGAGTTTGGTGTCCATCATAGACCAGAGACTAGACCAAAATGTACTGAGGAAATTGTTGTATCGATATGATATGATAGACTGTGGGATCCCAAAGTGTACCCACACTCATTCAAAGAAGATTTTAGTAGTGGCTTTTGCTGTGATGTTCTTCTTGCACGCCGCCATAATGGCCATCTTCAAGAACCTATCGACGACCACAACAACACAATCGTTTCCATGCGTAGTGGAAGGAAAGCCTGACATGTAATCCATGGAGATGGATTCCCAAGGTCGACTAGGGGTTGGCAGCGAGGTATAAAGGCATTGCTTCTTGATGGTCAGTTTGGCAATGGCGCAAGCAGTGCATGATCTGATGTACTTCCTGACATCCTATCGAAGATTCGGCCAATAGAAATACTTCTACAATACTGCCATCATTTTATCGACCCTAAAATGACCAACAACCCGACTATAGTATGCTTCCCAAATCATCTTGGCACGCTCGCTTGAAGGAACACAAAGGTGACCCAGGTGGCATAACAGGGCATCCTAGAGGTGAAAATATGGAACATGCTTACCCTCCAAGAGTGTCTAGTATGTGTGGCTATATTCGGGGTCAATTTTGTAGAGAAGTGGCCAATCAGAAGTCTTGTGCCCACAACAGTTGAGCACGGTGGTTAACGTCATGATCGGTGGTCGACTAAGGCAATATGAAACATTATTGGTGTTGCCCTTCTTATACTTGATATTCAAAAGGAATTGTTGCAGGTATGTAGACCACTTTTGATGGCGATCATTCTGCAATTTCCCTTGGGTCTGTATGAACTACAGGGGTCAGTGGTCTGTGTGGATGACCGTTTCCTTCCCCAAAATGTAATGCTTCCATTGTCGGCAGGCCTGCACAATGGAATACATCTCTTCGTCATAAGTGGGATACTTCCAGATTATGTCTGAAAGTGTCTCATTGTGATATGCCATTGGATGCCTGTGTTGAGTAAGGACTGCCTCAATAGCATAGTCAAAGGCATCTATCTCGACCTCAAATGGTTGTTGCAAGTCTAGTAACATGAGCACTGGTGCCGAGCAGAGGTGATCTTTCAACTCTATGAATGCCTTCTGTTGAGATTCAGACCAAAAGAATTTTGCTTTCACCCCTCCCTCAGTGACTTGACTCAAGGTCCAAGTGATATGAGAAAATCCCAACACGAACCTATAGTAGAAGTTGGAAAGACCTAAAAAGTTGCGGAGCTCTGTTAGAGTGGTTCGAGATGGCCAATCCCGAATGACTTGGATCTTGGCTGGATCCACATGCACCCACTGTTCATCAATAATGTATCCCAGATACTGAACCTTGGTCATGCCAAAACTGCATTTCCCCAAATTGGCACATAACTTGTGTTGCCGCAATGTTTGGAGAACCTGTCGGATGTGGTGGAGGTGCTCTTCCCAACTTTGGCTAAAGATCAGGATGCCATCCAAGTATACCACTACAAATGAGTTGGTGAATGGCCGCAAGATGTCATCTATTAGCCTCATGAAGGTCGCAGGAGCATTCGTCAATCCGAAAGGCATAACCAACCATTTGAAAAGGCCCTCCTTGGCTTTGAAAGCAGTCTTCCACACATCAGAGGGTTTGATTGGTACCTGGTGATATCCTGACTTCAAATTGATCTTGCTGAAATATTTTTCCCCCTTCAGTTGGTCCAGGAGGTCATCAATTCGTGGGACCGAGTACCTATTACAGACTGTGATCTTGTTTAGTGCCCAATAGTCAATATAGAGTCTCCAAGTCCCATCCTTCTTCTATACCAACATAACCGGGCTCCCACATGGCGATGAACTGGGACGGATGTGACCTTTCTGCAGCAACTCCTAAATCTGCCTCTTGATTTCATCATCCTCCAAAATAGAGTGCCGATAGATTGGTCCATTGGGCAGCGACGCACATGGGGTCAGATCGATGGAGTGCTTGACCTGACAGTGTAGAGGAACCCCTTCGGGCAAAGTGAAGATGTCCTCATACTCCTCCACGACCTTGTCCATCTATAGTTGTCGTGCAGAGGGGCCCTGTCTGGAGCTCGTGTCCATTGTCTTCTTCTTTCCTCAAGGGCATATGATCAGGAAAACAAATTTCCCAGTTTTGGAAATGAGCTTATTGCATTATTTTGCAGTAACCAAAGAGATGGCGGTAGGCGGTGCTACCTCCGGTATCATGTACAAATTATTTCCCAAAGTAACAATAACAACATGGGGCCTTGATTCATATACATCATGTCACTTCCACAAGTATGGTTGTCCTAATGATACATCACAAAATTCAAGGGGAGCAATGTCACATAATACCTCATCCGTGAAGGGCTTGATGTTGTATGGAAGGCGACATTGCTGGCTCACGCGAAGATCCCGTCCTTGGTGAAGCCACCTGATGGTGTACGATTGTGGATGTGTTGTGGTCGGTATGCCCAGCCACTTCACGACCTCTACCGAAATGAGTTTTTTTTGGCTCCCATTGTCGACAATGAACTGTGGCGAGAAGCCCTTTACCCACATTTGGGAGTGGAAGAGACACTCCTCCTCTTCTGGATCTTTATGGTGGCAACGGTGGCGTTAGGCTCCGCATCGATAATCTGCTTCCCTTTGCCATTCCCCTTGTTGGGTTCGGACTCAGAGTCAGAACATGCATCTGATTCTAAAACCTTTAGCTCAGCCACTAGTGACTACTTGGCCCGACACTCACTTGTGTTATGAGTGGAGCTCTTATGGAACTCACACCACTTTCCCGTGTCCTTTTTCGACTTCGCGACATTGTTCTTTGCTTGCAGCTTTGGCGGCTTGTCTTGGGCCGCCCCGCCTTAGCTCTATCCTTTGTTATTCGGTTTGGGGGCACCTTTCCCTTGCTTTGGATTCGTAGATCCAAAGTCTCGCTTCTTCTATTTAAACTTTTTCTCAACCTTGACGGCATATTAGTATGTCGTGCCGAGTGAGGAGATGTTCAAGAATTCTATTTCTTCCTGGATGTACTTGTGCAGGCAACCGCGGTATTTGAGTATCAAATGCTGCTCCGAATCCTTGATACCCAACTTTGTGCGAAGGGTATGGAAAATATTGGTAAACTTCGGCCTTTCTTGGTCCCTTCCTTGCCGCAGCGTGGTCCACTTTATGTATTGATCCTCATAGCTTTCAACATGGTAGTACTTCTCCTTGATGACATCCCGGAATGAATCCCAAGTGGGTGCAGCTGAAAATAGTGAGCCTGTACTTTCATCCTTCTGTTCACAGTAGGTTTCCCACTAGTCCTTGACAGGGGGGGCTGTTTGAGAAGAGCGAAAATAATCTTTTCCCGACTGGAAAAATCACGAACAGAAAAATAACCCTCTAACAGATTTAACCATTTATTGACAGCATCTGCATCTATCTGACCCTCAAATAATGGGATTTCAAAATTAATTTGTACCTTAAACGGTGTGGTGTTTCTAGAGTAGCTGTTAGAAGTCGATGCGTCGCCCCTGGTTAGCCGTTGAAGGATCTAGGCGAAGCTATCCATCATCGAGTTCCTTTGTCGGTCGAGGGCTTCTTAGAGCAAGATTTTCATACGATCTCTTGACCCCTTGTCTTTATTTTCATCTGCCATGGGAGGTCGTCGGGATTTGTGAGGCCGGTCTTGCAAAGGTTCGACTAGTTCAAGCCCTAACTCCTTATATCCTGACCTCATTCGGGACATGCAAAGAAAAATAGAGAAAAAACAGATCGTTCTAATACCACTGATCCAGATTTAAAGAGGAATATAACAAATTACAGAGATAACCATAAACATAGAGATGCAGCGGAAATAATACTTCATTTCATTAATGTAAAATACTGAAATATGCTTACAAATGGAAATAAACTAGCTAGGGCGATGGTAGCTTATCTCTGAGAAGAGATGTGGTGGGTACATGCCTCTGAATTGTGTTACAATGAGGCTCGAAGGCCTAGTTATTATTGAGAAACAATGGAAAACCCTAAACATCCAAAAACCTAACCCCAGAAGATGAAACACCAAAATGTGGACCCCGTTTGGTAAATTGGTACATCAACTTCCCATGGTCGTAACTTTCGCATATGATCTCCATTTGACGCACACAATATCTCGTTAGAACGATTTATCTGAGAATTACAACTTTGAGAAGAGAAACATCGGTCCATGGACCATGTTGCTCCCATTTTTCCCAAAAAAAGTCGCTTAGGGCCTCAAAACAACTCCAGAGGTTCAAGAACCGAAAAACTGCTAAAAATAGTAAATTGTGCTACAATTAAGGAAATTGAAAAGCTAAAAAAAACAAGGGTGGGGGTCCAAGTGGGCTTGTCGGGTGGCCACCAATATCCACCTGGATCATCGAGCCCTAAACATCTTGGATAGGGCCAATCTGGTTTGGTATTTGTGATTTCTGGACCAGTTAGGTGAAATCACTATGGTTGAGGGTTGAGGTGGGGTGGCCACTAGAAGCCCTAGTTGGTTCGATTTTGGTTTAACCCGTATGATCCACATTCGTGTTTGGAATATGACGTGAGGATGATTGACTAAAAGAGAGATTTGGTTTAGCCCAATCTATGGTTGAGTGGTACGTGAAAGTCTCGGACTTGGTTGACATTTTCATATGTTAATAAGATATATTTTCTTATTATGATCTATAAGCATTTGCATTGGTTATCATGTTGACATTATGGTTGTTTTGTCGTGGTCTCTACTTTGGTTATATGCTAGTTATATACCTAGTTGTATGATGTGCTCAAGCAATAGCTCATGTTCATGATTTGTTAAGTTACTTGATGGTTGACGAATGCATGGACCAACAAATGTTGTTGCAACTAGTTAGAGAGGGCTTGGAGCCTTCTTGGTGATTCTCAAATGAAATACAAAAGTTTATGATCATATATGCATTCATGACCTGTAGCTTTCATGTTTACCATATGTTTGACAAAATGTTTGTTATGTACTAGACATGTCATGGTTAAGATCTTCTTCAAGTTTGAATGTTTGACATTGTTGTCATCTTAATCATGATTAAGGGAAGTTACAGGCAATTTTGGGTAGCGGTTTGGAGGCTTGCCTCAAAAGTGGCATAGATCCTGTGACTGCATGCACTTAACTAAGAAAAGCGGGTCATAACTGCATGTAAACAGACTTATGGGTGCGGTTGGAGCCTCATAAATGCATGCATGCATTCTTATGGGTGCAGTTGGAGGGTAAGCCTAGTGTAAAAGAGTTACAACTCAGGGATTGATCACCTAGGGTAATTTGCAAGCTTCTGAGTGGTCTGTAGTCCTTATGGGATGTCCTTTTGTGGTCAGTTTGTAGGCCCACTTCCATAACTGGAACTTGGAGGTCAAGTCATATCATAGTGACACTCATCTCATGTTTACTCTGGAGAGCTTGGAATAATGGGTAAATGTGGGAGGGGGAGTTTGCAACTCCTTTATTCATCTTCGAATTAGAATCCATTTTTTTTCTCTTCAATGGTTGGCTCCATTTTGCGTTTGGTCAAATATTATAATATCTCACTTTCAATACTTTATTATATAGGGTATTATTTTTATATTGCACATTTTCACCCTTTTTTGTAATAGTTTATTTCAACAAAAAATAATTAATTTAATAATCCTTCAACTTGGGTTTTTTTTTTTTAACTTTTAAAATCCCATGCCTCTTCCCACCACCATCCTAACCAAAAATTAGGGATTCTAAACACTCTTGCAACAAGATAAATTAGAATCTCTCACAAAAACCACCTAGATAAAGAAAAAGGCCACATAATAGATGTATTTTAAAAAAATGGATATAAAAAACATCAAATCATCAAAATACTAAATAAAGCTAGCATAAAAACTTGTCCTAAAAATAAAAATAATTTGGATGACTTTAATGGCAAGGTAAATCTTCCATATATTCTTGGGACTACTGATAAAATCGCTCATATTCTAAAAAACATAGAATAATGACCACCTCTAAACCTATAAATATTATCTGCATTCGCCTCAATTCTGTAAAAGATCCCATTGACCCCAAGTGCCCAAAAGGAGTTTATGTGATTCCTTGTTTAGATGGTATTATATAAGTTGAGGAGATAGGCCGATCAATCAAAACTCGTATCCTTGAACATGTTGTAGACATAAAACATAATAGATTAAAAAACTTTTCTCTTGTTGAACATTCCAATAATACTAAACATCATATATCCATTGAAGAACCCGCATCCTTGCCAAAATTGACCACTATTTCCACAAAAAACCCATAGAAGCGATCAAAATCAATAAACATCCTAAAAACCTAAATAAGGATAAGGGATGGAGCATAAGAAAAAATTGGATCCCTACATTGACATCCAAACCCAAAACTTTTTAATCCTTACATCATCATTTCTTTGGTTGATTTTTACGTGCTCTATTCGTCTATAATCCCTCGTTCATTTAGTTTAATTCATTATTTAATCTTATTATATTTCAATTTCTTTAACTATTCATGAAATTCAAATTATTAATTTTTAGAAAATATTATACATATACTAATTGTGTATATAAATGCTCTAATTATTTACTCACGTCATTTTATTAAACCACAACAAATCTCTTGTTTTTATTCTAATCCTTCATAAATATTTTAATTTATTTAATAAAATTAATATTTACAATTTAGTAATAAAAATGGTTTCTCTAATTAATAAATATTATATACAAACATATTTAATATCCTATAATTTGCATTGCATTATTAATTTTAACATTTCACACATATTTTGTAATGTTCTTAAACCTTAATTAATTTCACTATCGGCCAATTTTTTTCCATTAAACCCTAAAATACATTTCCCTATTTACCATACGAAGGTTGAATTAGTTATCCACACACTTTTATCTCTTGATGATGACCCTGAGTCGTAGGTTCGAAACGTCGATTTAAATATCTTCTTAAATGGGCTTAATGCGAAAAATCAATTACAACTAATGAATATGTCCAAAAATCTCAAATCTGAAATCCCACAATATTTTAAATTAAAATATATTTTTCTTTTCTTTATATATATATATATACCTTTTTTTCCTAAAAAAAATCTTCCTTTAACCCTTTATAAACTTAAAAAAATAAAAATAAAAAATAAAAATAAAAATAAAAATAAAAATAAAAGAGCAAACAATCTTTTCTTTTTTCTTACTTCAAAGTTTGTTATAAAATAACGGCAAGGGCTAACCAGCCTACCATAGGGCATTAAATGCCTTGTTACATGCATGCTTTATAACAAAATAACACATAGCCTTTATTTTTAATTTATGTAGCCACCAAACGCTGTGTGTTATTTTGTTATAGAGCATACATGTACCAAGGCATTTAATGCCCTATGGCAGGCTAGTTAGCCCTTGCCATAAAATAACTCCCTTTTAAAAAGTACTTTAATAACATTAAGAAATTTGTTACTTTTTTTCGAATTTAAAATTAAAATGAATTTCAAACTACATTAGCTTAATGATTGAGATGTTTTGACTCAAATTGGAATGTGACCCGTAAATTAAAGCGACAATTATACACATATGAAACTATGAATTGAATGACTTGATAGTTCGAGGATGATAGCAGAGAATTGACAAGGAGTAACTAATGCATTAGACAAAAATAGTGGCAGGTACGACGATTGTTATGGACGACAATGATATGAACTGCAACAACAATGACTTGTTGATAAATGGCAACAAGAAATTCCAGTTTAATTTGTCCTTGAATTAAACTGAGAAAAATCGAATTCTATTCTCATAGCAACTTGTAAATAGTTAATTAAGTTAATTAGCTTAGGAATTTCAAACTGGAAGTTTTTCTGAAGTAATGTATATGTTCTCCCTAAGTTTTAGGGGTCCAGTATGAGTTTAACTTAAGTTGGAAATTAGATCACTCAGTTTACTGAGTTAAGTTCAGTTAAATTAGTTCCAAACTATTTGAGGAACTAATAGAGAGTTAACAGTCAGTTGGTGCACTAGTGCATCCACAAGTGTCATTCTCGTTAACTGAATATTCCCTCATCAAAAACTCATGCATGCCAATCTTGAGAAAGACCAAGTTGAGACTAAAGTGTAGGGACAATGTACTATCATTTATATTATTTACTGGAGTGTAAATATTATGCATGTATCAGAGATTGCTCCTATCTTTGGATTGCGCAGTTTTGGAAGCATGAATTCCCTTTAAATATGGGTTAGTCATCCTAGGAATTATGCAAGAGATTATGATCTTGGAGAGTTGTTGAATAGGCTAAGGATTTGTCTTGAGCTAGCTTGTGAGCTCAGAGAGTTGAGCATACTTGTGCATAATTGTTCTAGTGAGAATAAGCTTTGTATCTTCACTCATATTTTTGATATATGCAATACAGATAGTGGGGTTTTGAGCAATGGATTTCCCCAGATACATCTTGTGTTATGTGCCATTGATTTGTCTTCTTCATATTCATATTGTCTTCATCGATCTATTGGCTTCCGCTGGTTGAAAGTAGAAGTAGATTCTTGTCTTTTGATTTAGTACATTGCATGAGCTTGTGAATCTAAAAGAAATTGTACATGGTATCAGATTTGAAAACAATATACTAGAGGAGATTTCAAAGTTTTGGGTTATAGGTGAAATTCGAATTTGCGATACATACTCCAAGATCGACAGATGGAGTTCTACGGTTTACGGCTCGAGTATGCCTTGGAAGGCAGCTTGAATTTTATAGCCCGGAGGGACAGATGGAGGCTTTGCTAGAGGATAATGGCTTGAAGGAATTCGTTGATCAAGAAATTCCTAAGACAACAACATCAGATGCATAGAATTTGGCCGAATGGAAGAAGTGTGTGGTGAAGGCGAGGCAAATAATCCTTGAGGGAGTTTGAGACCACATGGTCTCGAGTATCCATGGCAAGGAAACTTCGTATACTATGTGGAAAACATTAAGAACTTGTATCACAACAACAGTGACCAAAGGAAATTGGCACTTAAGGACAAACTTCGAAAAATCAAAATGGAGAAAGAAGAGATGGTTCCAAAATACTTGACCAAGTTCACTCAATGTCATGATGAACTTGGAAGTGTTGGAATCACGGTTGTTGAGGATGATATCACGAGTCTTGCTCTTTTATGACTCCCAAAGAGTTGGCATAGTTACCAGGACTCTGTCAATGGTCGGGAGAAGCTGCTAGATTGAGAACGACTGTGGTTAGATTTGATGCAGGAGGAGATCAGGAGGAACACCGGGGATGGCTCTTCATCAAAGGCTGATGATGAAGAGAAATGTGCCTTAACGATTAAGGCAAAGAAGGGGAAATGGAAAGCTTCCCATTCCAGATCATATTCTTTTCGCAGAGGTGAGAAGAAAGACATGATGAAAGTTAAGCGCTTTAATTGTCATGAGTTGGGCCATTTTGCTACAAATTGTCCACTCAAGAAGTCCTTAGGAGGAGCAGTGGGTGAGGCTTTGGCCTCTTAATTTGAATTCAACTTTTCCCTCATTACATGCATGGTGCCATCAATGATGGGAAGTTTATGGTACTTAGACAGTGGAGCTTCATTCCACATGACTGGTGACAAAGAGTTATTCAGTGACCTTGAGGAGAAAGACCTCCAGATGCATATCGAGATGGGTGACGATGGTAAGTATAGTGTTACTGGATTGGGCACAATTAATTTTTAGAGGGAGCTTGGGGCTCTACTCACCTTGAAGAATGTTATGTATGTGCCTGGGTTGGAGAAGAACTTGGTATATGTTGCCATGCTTGAGGATAGAGCCTATGATGTAATCTTCTTGAAAGGAAATGAATTCCTTCGACACATAGCCAGGGGTCAGGTAAAGAAGATAGGGATTCAAGTGAAGAATCACTATAACCTAGAGGTAGAGGAGTGTGTTGCTTTGAGCACAAAAGTAGAAAGGGTGCAAACCCGAGACATTAGCGAGTTGCGACACACGCAATTAGGACACTTGCATCATGGGGCTTTGAAGATATTGTAATAGATCTCTATCGGTCTTCCCAAAGGTATGCTTGAGCAAGTTGATACATGTAAGGGGTGTACTTTCGGAAAATACACCAAAGCTTCCTTTCATGACAGAGACAGTCGAGAAGAGGCTATTCTAGAGCGAGTCCATTCATATGTGTGTGGACCATTCTCAACAACATCCACGCCCAAATAAATGTATTATGTTATATTTGTTGATGACTATTCTCGTAAATGATGGATATTTTTTCATGCAGAAAAAATGATCAAACTTTCACAAAGTTTTGTGAATTTAAAGCATTAGTGGAGAAAGAGTCAAGCAAGAAGGTTAAAGCTCTACTGAGTGATAACAGTGGTGAGTATGTCTCAAACGAGTTTAAGAACTTCTGTGTAGCGGAAGGGATTAAACGGAAGTTGATGACACCCCATAACCCTTGACAAAATAGGGTGGCCGAGAAGAAGAACATTAGCACAGTAGGGGCAACAAGGGCAATGTTGTATGATCAGGGCCTACCACTGCACTTGTGGGCTAAGGCATGCAACACAACAATTTATGTTTAGAACTATATCCCACATCAGATACTTGAGATGAAGACACTAGGGGAGGCTTATTTCGATAAGAGGCCAGATGTTGGTCACTTCAGGATTTTTGGATCATTGATGTATTTCCATGTGACCAAAGATGCATGGAAGAAGCTTGAGTCGACAAAAAGGTCGGGGATATTTGTGGGGTACATTGATACACCTCACAACTATCGGGTGTACTTACCAGCTAGCAGGATGACAATGGTTCGCATGGATGTCAGATTTGATGAGGAGAAGGCCATGCGAGTTTCCCTTGAGAGGGAGCTTGAGCTATGGATGAGGAGATTTTAGCTCCTAAGGTTGAGGAACCTCAGATTGATGTGGAGCAGTGATATACAAAGGATTCTAGAGTGGAGACATCCACTCAGGCAAAGTCTTATAGAGAGGGAAGAAAGTGCACCAGAGAAGTTGACAGATTGTTGGATGATGCACAGGAGAATGTGGGAGCACCCACTTCTCAGCTCATGTAGAGGAGGTCATCTGAGAGGTACATTGGATACATGGCTCTTTTGGGTGAATGTGTTATGATAGAGGCATCTTCCTTTAAGGAAGCAGTACAACCACCAGTTTGGGTTGATTCCATGGTTGAGGAGTATGACTCCATATTTCGTAATAATGTTTGGGATGTGGTGTCAAGATAGGAGGACAAGTCAGTGGTGAGCTCCCATTGGCTTTACAAGGTAAAGCAATATTCAGATGGTAGTTTGGAGAAGCATAAAGCTAGAATTGTGGACCGTGGCTTTTCACAGGTAGAGGGGATTGACTATGATGAGACCTTTGCTCTTGTTGCAAGGTACTCATCCATTAGATCTATATTGGCACTATCAACACAGATGGGTTGGAAGATACATCAAATGGATGTGAAAACAAGCTTCTTTAATGGCATGATTGAGGAAAAAGGTGTACATAGAGCAGTTTGAAGGTTTTGAGATTCTTGATCGTGAGTCGCATGTGTGCCAGCTCAAGATTGCGTTATATGGGCTGAAGCAAGCACCCCGTGCTTGGTACACCATGATAAACAACTACTTCATCGGGTTGGGCTTCACGAAGAGTGAAGTGGATGTGAATCTATACCACATTGTGGTGGAAGGTAAATTGTTGATCATTGTACTTTATGTTGATGATCTCATATTGATAGGTGATGATCAATTGATCAAGTCTTGTAAGGAGGACCTTGCAAGAGAGTTTGAGATGAAGGACATGGGGCTCATGCATTACTCTCTTGGCAAGGAGGCATGGCAAGGAGATGGGGAGTTGTTTGTGTCTCATGGCAAGTATGCCAATGAAATACTTAGGATATTCCGCATGGAGAGCAGTAAACCCGTGGAGATTCCTCTAGCAGGTAATTGGAGGAAGGAGGATGCTACTTCAAGGGAAGTAGTGGAATTTTTTGTTTATAGGTAGCTTGTGGGTTCACTCATGTATTTGGTGAACACATGACTGGATATGTATTATGCAGTTAACCAGCTTAGTCAAGCGATGGTTAGCCCTACCGAGTTATATTGGAAGGAAACAAATCATGTCTTGACATACCTCAGGGGCACTTCTCAGTATGGATTATGGTACAAATGGAAAAAGGGAGTGAAGCTTCAAGGCTTCACCGATGTAGATTGGGAAGGGAGTCCATTCAACAAGAAGAGCACATCAGGAGGGATCTTCCGTATTGGGTCAGTGACAATTTTTTGGTACAACAGGAAACAAAGATCGGTTGCACTCAATTCGACAAAGGCAAAGTACATGGTTGTGAGTTAGACAACATATGAGGCCATCTAGATGATGAAGATCCTGGTTGGTTTGTTTGTTCAGCAGATGGATCCAACTGTGATTTACTGTGATAATCAAGGTCATATCAAACTCTCTGAAAATCCAGTTTTTCATGATCGGTCCAAGCATATTGATATCTAATATCGTCATCTTACAAATTGTGTATTGAGGCGGATTATGTTGTTAGAGTACATTCCCACAAAGGAGAAATATGATGACATTTTGGCAAAGGGATTGCCAAGGTGTGAATTCGAGTCATAGAGACAGGATCGAGATAGCTGATAATTGCTTTCTTGTTGAGAAATGGAAACAAGAAATTCTAGTTTAATTTGTCCTTGAATTAAAATCGAATTCTATTCTCATAGCAACTTGTAAATAGTTAATTAAATTTAATGAACTTAATTAGCTTAGAAATTTCGAGCTGGAAGTCTTTATGAAGTCATGTATATGTTCTCCCTAAGTTTTAGGGATCCAGTATGAGTTTAAATTGAGTTGGAAATTAAATCACTCAGTTTATTGAGTTAAGTTCAGTTAAATTAGTTCCAATATGTTTGAGGAACTAATAGAGAGTTAACAGTCAGTTGGTGCACTAGTGCATCCACAAGTGCCACTCTAGTTAACTGAAGATTGCCTCATCAGAAACTCATGCGCGTCGATTATGAGAAAGACACAGTTGAGACTAGAGTGCAGGGACAATGCACTATCAGTTGTACTATTTACTAGAGTGTAAATATCATGCATGCATCAGAGGTTGATCCTATGTTTGGATTACGCAGTTTTGGAATCATGAATTCCCTATAAATACAGGCTATTCATCCTAGGAATTATGCAAGAGATTAGGAGCTCGGAGAGTTGCTAAATAGGCTAAGGATTTGGCTTGAGTTAGTTTGTGAGTTGAACATACTTGTGCGAAATTGTTTTAGTGAGAACAAGCTTTGTATGTTCACTCGTATTTATGATATATGCTATACAGATAGGGGGTTTTGAGCAGTGGATTTCCCGAGATACATTTTGCGTTATGTGCCATTGATTTGTCTTCTTCTTGTTCATATTGTTTTCATTGATCTATTGGCTTCTGCTGGTTGAAGTAGAAGTAGATTCTTGTTTTTTGCTTTAGTACATTGCATGATATTTTGAATGTATAGGAAATTCTACATGACTGGTATGGGGATAGTGGCAATGTGAAGAGAGTGGACAGGGGCAATGGCGGCTGGTCAATAAAGTATCCAAACAAAAACATATGGTGGTTGGTTGAATGGTAGCGACAAAATGGATGGGTTGTTGAAGTTGCACCGGAAAGGAATTTGAAGCAACGACAAGGGTAATGGAAGGCAATGGTGGTTGGAAGGAGACGACGAAAGAACAAAGCAAGGACCGGTGGCGGGAACGACGGTGAGGTTGATTAGCGGCGGAACAACGAAACAAAGGTCGCTTATTGCAATGACAACAACATTTCGTGGATGCAACAGTTTGACACCGCAAGGTGTTGGGAGTTCATATAATAGCCGATAATAGTTAACATTTATTTGTTCTATATATAAGTTTTATTATTATTTTTTAATTATTTTTCCTTGACATTTGTTTTTGACTTTTATTTATTTATTTTCAATCGCTAGAGGCTTGACGGTATAATGGAGAACCTCCAAATTTTGTCTAGCTAAAAGTTTCTATGAAATGTCCATGAACTTGATGAAGGGTTGATGACCAAAGTCCGAATCAAATTGGTTTTGTGCAGTGGTTGAGCGACGAGAGGATCAAACAACTCTGATACCAATGTAACAAATAAAGTTCGTAAATGCTTTGATACCAATGTTATGAACAAAGTTCGTATACGCAGCTGAATACTCATAATGTCTAGTATATAATAATGTCCATCATGGTACATGTAATATATTATATAAGAATATTTGAATACAAGTGAGATATGGGACAATTACAACTAAGGGTCCCATATTATATATATATATATATATATATATATATAATATATATATATAGAGGTAGGTACCCTTTAACAAACAAGCATGTCCTTAGATACATGCCTCTTTTATACTAATCACTAACTAATTAATCATTATATATATATATATATATATATATATATATATATATAATATATATATATAACAGAATCAAATCCACCCACAGGGATCACTTCTTGTTGGCTTAATGGTGGAGCCTTACCCTAAGAGTGTCGAGAGAATTGAACCTGTGACCTCTCAATAATAAATGTGCTTTAGCAACAAGACTTGACCGATTAAAATAGCCCTCAAGACTTTGTTAATTTAATTTATTATAGTTTAAAAAAAACTAGGTTAAAACGAAAGTTCAACCACACTTAACTCATTACATTACAATGTCCATGTACAATAACCATCTCATTATTTTAATTCCAACTTGCAAAAGTTGCTCACATGAGTCCAAAGTTTAGTCACTACGAACTCAAAACGGCTAGAGCATAATCTCACAATCTCTATGATTGAAAAAAAATCTCATAACACAAACAAATCCACTTAAAGGGATCACTTCATGTTGGTTCAACAACAAAGCTTGACCCTAAGAGTGTTGAGAGAATTGAACCTGTGACCTCTCAATAATAAAGGTGCTTTAGCAACAAGACTCGACCAATTAAACTAACCCTCAAGACTTTATGAATTTATTTTATTATAGTCTTTTAAAATTAAATTTAGGTTAAAATGAAAGTTCAACCACACCTAAATCATTACATTACAATATCCACATAGAACAACTATCTCATTATTTTAATTATAACTTTTAAAAATTTCACACCTAAATCATTACATTACAATATCCATGTACAATAACTATCTCATTATTTTAATTCTAACTTTTAAAAATGGCTCATATGAGTCCAAAGTTTAGTCACTAAGAACTCAAAACGACATGAGCATAATGAATGAATGATATTTTGACGTCCACGAGACTAAAAATAGTCTATGTGACTATTAATATATATACATATGCTTTTTGCAAATCAATCCGTTTCTTACTCAAATTGATGTTGAGTTGACCCAACCTTCTAACAATCCCCTCACTAAAAAGACAATGCCAAGGAATTAAGGCTAACATACTGCCATAACTATCTTTGATGTCTCTCAAAGCTTCACATTCCAAAATGAAATATTTTTCCAATTCCATTGCCCCAGAATTACAAAAGTACACACCCGTTCTTCCCAAGCTTCTTTAGGTCTATTCCACCGTCCCGTTTCACACCGAATTTGATGTGAGTTAGTTCTTAATTGAGGAATCATAATCTTTGCTCTCCATAGAATGTTGGATCCAATGTACTCTTTTTGTTGGAGATCACAAGTAGTGTTGAATTATTGAACATAGTACTTCTTCTTTCTACCAAACTCCTTTTCCCATATGCGCTTACGAAACTTCTCCATAACAAAATTCTTTAACTCCTTGCTATTTGTGGGACATGCATTGAGGCAAATATTCCATTTTTGTATCCATTTATTGTTTTGTTTCATCCATGACTTCTTTCTTTCACTCATACCTTCATTGAAAATAACTTTCCACCATCTACCTACTCCCATTTGCTCAATTCTTTTTAGATACTTTATAAGATGCACTTGTAGGTTTTAACCTTGTACATAAATTACCTGCATACGAATTCTAAAACACAGAAAATAAATGATGCGAGAGCATAACACATAAAACACATATACACAGAGATTTTCCCTTGGATCCCAAAACCGAGACTACTAGATTGATTTTTCATTTTGTTCATTTCAATGTTACAATACATATTTATACATGCCGAAGCATCCAATACTATGGACCGAAAAACCATCATGTCCAAAACCATGAACCGAAAACTATCGCGTCGAAAAAACCATGTGCGAAAACCATGCAAAACCATGAGTAGGTCTGCCCAATCTAATACAGGGTCCAAAATTTTTTTCTCTGGGGCGCTGCCCCGGACCCTGTAGAGGGGGGCGGGTAAACCCCCTTGACAGGGGGGTTGCTGCCCCTTTTGTGACCCCCCTGCTACGCAAAACGACGAAGGACTCAACACCCCCCCCCCCCCCCCCCCCCTAACTCCCCGGTTAACTACGTAGGCTAGTCATGGAAAGAATATAACACAACCCAATATCACCATAACAATTGCTTCAATGGGAGGTGCTCCTATTTCTCTCAACATTATCTCATATGGAACCAAACTTTTTATTTTAAACTTGCTCATGATTAAACGTTTTTGGATTTTCTCAATTTATTTTCATTTTGAAACAAAGATACTTCTGGCCCACAATTTACACCCATATAATATCAATAAACAAACTAAAAATCCAAAAAACACTTTAATCTTCTTCCTAATCTACAACCTCTATGATTTAAAAAAAATCTCATAACCTCTCATAAACTCTAACATAAAAATCTCATGACCTCTCAAAAAATTTAACCTTGGCATTGGCACAGGCTTAGCTAACGTGACCATGGTCTTAGAGGGGAGCCAAAAGGGTGGTTTTGGAGGGAACATGACGGTGGATCGACGATACGATTGAATTTATTGCATTTGCGAGAACAGAGTGAGAGGAGTTCATCAGTACAACAACATGCGAAGAAGATCTGTCATACTACCGGAATCTTCTGAAGACGAGGAAATAGAAGAAGCAGCAGCAGCAGAGTCATTGAATGTAGAAACTGTAGAGATTGATATCTCAGATGACGACGAGTTTTTGGATGCAGAGGAATATCATTCTCCTCCCCAACAAGAAGAAAGGAGAGGAGGGAACCAAAGAACGTTGAGGGGAATTCAGCAGGGCGCTCCCATGGATATGGACAACAACGGCCTTGGGCACGTGGAAGAATTCCTGGGTAATCTGGGAGTGAGGCCTCGGAGAGAGTGGTTGGAGTCGTGCATTGAAATGCTAAGGAATTCAGAGGCGGGAGAAGCTAATATGACCGTCGCCCAGCAGGCGAAGCTCTGCCTTTCTGAGTTCTTATTTGCAGACATGAATACTGCTGGAGATGCCGTGCTTCCGCCCAATATTCACAGGTTGCACGCACAGGAGATTCCCGGGCCATATGTTGTGCAAGTATGCATTTTCCCTCCCTCCTTGCTACCCTGTACATTCTACTGTTTTACACAACTTTAATACTTGTAGCCCAAACAAAGTTCCCTTTAGATGTTTAATTAAAGTTTTAAAATGAAAAATATAGATAAAACCACGAGATCAGATCAAATTTGTTTTAGAGGGTTGGGGCATGGAACAGCTATCGAAAGGTTCTAAACACCACCATCGTTATGCTTGGTTCATCTGATGTAAAAGCCAGGGAGCTGACAGACAAACTTGAGATCCCTACTCGAATGAATATTCGAAATATTTCTGAAATTTTTGACATCTTGGAATGAAAACATTGCAAAACCTAGCAAAATGATAAAGACAGTGCAAGTAAGTGGCAGGGCGGAGGGTTGCGGGTTCCATGCACACAGGTTTGTCAGATTACCGTCCAACGCTTTTGCACGGGTTCACTCATGGAGCCCTCCTATTTTCAAGCATAATTTCCATTACAGACATGGTGCAAAATTCCACGAGTATTAATAGAATCTGCGTCCCTCACTCTTACCGTTACATTGCCAAAAAATGCAAGAACTGAATGACAGCAATGATTGTATGCTTTGCCTGTACCATAACCTTTTCCAATCCAGAAGCTTGCACTGGAACGCAAGTCTCGAGGTTGATGTGATAACATCCTCCTTCACTTCAATACCAACATTGCCAGTAGTTTTGATGTTATGCTTTATGATTGCTCTTTGGCCTGTGGTTGTTATCTACATGATGTACGATACTTTCAAGTTTACAATAGCATATCCTATGTTAGGATCTCATTACACGTGTATTCCCCTCCCCATCTAATGTTGTTGGAATTAAATTTTGTACAGCTGTGTTATGCCACGATCGCAAGACAATTCATCTCTGTTTTCTGTTTGTCAAAAATAACCTATAGTGTACTTTGCCTTTGGTATGCACACTTCTACCTGAACTGCAACTCCATCGCAATTTGAAACAATAAGATAGATTCATCGTTGTTGTTTTAAATTAGTACCTTTTGTTGGGTTTTTGTGTTTACTTTGTTAAATCTGGAATTCATGCATGCTTTAATTTCCCTTTTACTTATTTCTTTTGCGTATTGAAAATTTAAAGCCACATAAGATTATTCGGAGGCATCTCACATATTTGCAGCATGTGAGTCTCGAATGTTAGCTCAATTGGTTGGTGGTCATTATTGCTAAGACATTGCTGGTAACCCGACACTTTGTGCAGCTTCTCAATTCAATTCCCATGGGTTTAGGCGCATTAAGTCTATGCCACTCGCTTTATAGTGGGTACCATCCTTGACATGGGGAAGTGGTCCAAAGTTTCTTGGAGATTTACTTAAGGGGGGAAATAACCATCTGATGTACTAGGAAATGTTGAGACAAAATTATTCAATTTCCCTATTAGGTAGAAGGAACTATTATGTACCTTAGATTTGAAATTGCTGCCACATACAAAATATCATTAACAATTAACAATTTATTAATATGAAAACCTTTAAGGTGGTCATTATTGCTAAGACATTGCTGGTAACCCGACACTTTGTGCAGCTTCTCAATTCAATTCCCATGGGTTTAGGCGCATTAAGTCTACGCCACTCGCTTTATAGTGGGTACCATCCTTGACATGGGGAAGTGGTCCAAAGTTTCTTGGAGATTTACTCAAGGGGGGGAATAACCATCTGATGTACTAGGAAATGTTGAGACAAAATTATTCAATTTCCCAATTAGGTAGAAGGAACTATTATGTACCATAGATTTGAAATTGCTGCCACATACAAAATATCATTAACAATTAACAATTTATTAATATGAAAACCTTTAAGGTAGGACAACACTTTACAATTGATCCTTTTATGGAAAGAATCCACCCTTGTTCACTTGCCTCTTCGTGGGCGCAATGTCTTGAGGAGATAAGCTCATAATTAATCAAGAGAACCGTAATCATAGCAACCTCCTAACTACCCAGTGGAATTTCTTTAATGAAACCTTATTACATTTATTCAATACTAATATAATGAGCAATATTTTAGTGAATACAGTCATAGTGGACTTAGTCCACCTTATATAAATTGAATGGCCTCCACTATTATGACTCCGCTATGGGCTCTTCAACCCTCGATTACACTCTTAGGGAGCATCCCATCATTCCACTTCCCTTAGAGAAGCACTTACATTAATGCTTATTGAAAGGAGGCACAACTAGGGTCCCATGAATGAGTGTTGATTGTGATGCCAAAGTAAGCTAGAGGACCAAGGCCTTACAAGTGCTAGCCTCCATGTTGAAGTAGTCCAATAAGCTCCACCTTAAACCTGGGTCCCATGTATGAGTGATGAGGATGACACCCAATTGATAGCTCCTATGTTCCATGAATGGCCAAGTAATATGCTCCAAATACCCACCAACGACATGGGGATCTTGTTAGTTTTTGTAGCATCGGATGTGTTCTAGCCACGAAATTTAGTGGAGAGGCTAGAATACATGAGATGTCCAATGCCCATAAATCATTTTTGGAAATTCCACCTAGAAATGACTTAATTAGATTATTAGCCTATTTTTAATTATTTCCCTAAACTTAGGGAATATGGTTAATTAATCAGAATTAATTGAGTCAAGGTGAGAATAATCTAGACACCCACACAGATCGATTTCAAGATGATCCTAGTCCTTGATTAAGATTTAATCTTGGCCGTTGGTGTCCCAACGGAGGATTATAAGAAGAAGTCGAAGGGCACTTGGAGAACACACTTGAGAAGTTTGATTTTCTTGGCAGATCAATTTCCAGAGAGCAGCAACAATTGCCAGAGAGCTAGAGATCGAAGCAAAGACAGTGAGAGGCAGAGACAGTGAGGTCGGAGGAAGAGTCTCCTAGATCCGGTGAAGTGCATTTGCAGAGAGGCGGAAGAGCCACAGGGACTGTGCAGTAGACGTAGTAGCCTCTAGAGGTTATTCAATTTGCAAATTCGAGAAGTCATTTTAGAGTACAGGTGGCAGAAGGATTTCGCAGAGGGCATGCGAAATGTTTCCAGAGTCAGTTGCAAGCAGAAGAGGCAGCTTAATGTGAGATCCAGGTCATACGAATTTGTGCCTGCGCAGAGCACACGTAGAGGGTGATGCAGGGCAAGATGTAGAGGGTTTCAAAGGCCAGTCTTCAGTGTCGGATTTGCCTGTGGGGTGAGGAAAATTGGTCACTAGATTTTTGCCAGTATTTTTCTCTACAGGATAGCCAATTTCAGCATACAGATTATTGTACTCAAATTTCACTACTGCATAATAATAAAACTGTCAGTTGCTGCACTGGTTTTTCCAAGTTGGGTTTTTCCAGGGACATTTGTCCAAAAATAATAGTGTCATTTTTATTGGTCTGTGTGCTAGATTTTCTTAGATTCCAGCACTAATTTTCTTCTACAGTATTTATTTGTGAAAATTATAGTGTGAGTTATTTGATATTTGCTGTAGGAGACAATAGATAAATTGCTAAATAAAGTAACAATTAGAAAAATAATTTCCAATTACTGTGATAGATGAAATTTTCACATGGTATCAGAGTGTGTTTGATCAGCCGGGAAGCCTAGAAGAAGAGGAGAGAATTTCGCTGCCCACAGGGAGCAACGAGCCAAAATTCCTAGATGCTGCATAGTTCATTGAGAGGCAGGTCGAATTACTGCGACAGAAAATTTGATTTTCAGTTGTAGAGTTGCAGAAAACTCGAATTGCCTGGGATTGTGATTCCAACAGTTAGAGGGAGCAACAACAACTCAAATTTTCATTGAGCAGATTCGTTGCTTGGACACATAGGGTTTTGTAGAATCATTATTGGGTGGAAGAGAAATTGCAAACACAGAGGAAAAATTTCTCTCAGAGGGTTTCTAGCCAAGAAATCCTAATTTTCTAGTAGCAGATTGGTAGTAGCTGAGTGTAGATTTTCAGCATTCCCAAAAGGAGTGGGAGTAGCAGAGCAACAATTGAGCAGAGGGAAAGTGGGAGTTTTCGACAGTTTTAGAGATGGCCACATTTGGGCTTAAAGATCAGGATAGGTTGGAAGGAGCCTCCAACTATGTCATCCAGAAGGCTAGGATGTCCTTCCTTCTAGATGAATATGGCTTGAAAGCCTACACAGATAATGTGGTGACAGTTCCCCAGGATGCAGATCAACTCAAGGAACACAAGAAGGACATGGCAAGGGCAAAGCGATTGATCTTGGATGGAGTCCGAGATCATATAGTCTCACATCCAAAAGCACAACCAGAGAGATGTGGGTAGCTCTCTCCACACCATATCCGAGTACTTCCGAGCTGCGGAAGATGTTCTTGGAAGAGAAGCTTAGATGCATTAGGATGCAGAAGGGAGAAGGCATAGATCCCTTCCTCACCAGGATTCAGGAGGTTCGAGATCAGCTTGCAGCTGTTGGGGTAGCTCCTCAACCATCAAAGCTAGTACGATTTGTACTAAACAATGTCTAGGAGGATTGCCAAGTCTTCGTCCAAAGTATAATTGGCAGAGACATGCTACCTAGATGGGACAAGATGTGGGCCGATATACAACGGGAGAAAATGAGGCAAGCTTTGCTTAAGAGCTCCATTGGTGGCAGTAGTAGCAGTGGATTGACGGGTGTGAAGGAAAAGGAGAATGTGGCCCTTGCATATAAGGTTCTTAGTTAGGGGCAGGGGGAGCAATAGAAGAAGAAGAAGAAGAAGGACCTATCGAAGGTCAAGTGCTTCAAGTGTGGCGAGTTTGGCCACTACAGTACCAGGGGTACTCTTAGGAAGAAGGACAAGCAGGAGAAGTAGGACTAACAAACAACATCCGTGAAAATAAACAAGCTTTCCTCTAGGTTAGAGGAAGAGTTTGCTATGTTTGTAGATATACCTCCAGGTGTGAGGTGGGGTGATTTGGTGTTGTAGCCTTAGAGAGCTACAGAGATTGGGTAGGGTCCTTGAGGAGTCCACCTCATGGATCATTACTTGGCTACGGGGGCCCACAATATTCAGTAGCAGGATGGATCAGTGACAGTTGATGCAGTCAGTGCAAGAGTGGCAATGGCAGACTAGTAGCAGTCAGACGCTGGGGAGTGTAGTGCAGTGTTGACAACAAAGCAGGTGGCTCAGTGCAGAGTTGGCAACAACGCAAATTCTTCAGTGACAGTGCAAATGCTAGTAGCAGTCAAGACTCGGGAGATAGATGCATCATATTGAGCACATTTGATTCAGTATTTCAGATGCTTCTCAGTTGCAGTTGTTGCAGTTGCAACAACAACAAAAGAGAGGGAGTTGTAGTGCAGATGTGAAGTTGGCAATAGTATGGCAGTGTTAACAACAACACAGATTCAACACAAGAGTTGCGCAATAGTTGATGGGCAGCAATAGCCAAACATCAACAGCGTGACAAGAGGCGATATAGAGACAGGGTGTTGTGGCAGGATGTGCAGCACTAGAGAGAACACAGTTCTCGCTAAGAGGGAGTGTTAGTTTTTGTAGGATCAGATGTGTTCTAGCCACGAAATTTCGTGGAGAGTCTAGACTACATGAGATCTCCAATACCCAAAAATTGCTTATGGAAACTCCACCTAGAAATGAATTAATTAGATTATTAGTCGATTTTTAATTATTTCCTAAGCCTAAACTTAGGGAATATGGTCAATTAATCACGATTAATTGAGTCAAGGTGAGAATAGTTTGGAAACTCACATAGATCGACTTCAAGATGATCCTAGGCCTTGATTAAGATTTAATCTTGGTCGTTGGAGTCCCAACAAAGGATTATAAGAAGTCGATGGACACTTGGTGAACACACTTGAGAAGTTTGATTTCCTTGGAAGATTGATTTCCAGAGAGCAGCAACAGTTACCGGAGAGTCAGAGATCGAAGTAGAGACAGTGAGGGGTAGAGACAGTGAGGCAGGAGGAAGGGTCTTCTAGATCCGGTGAAGTTTCATTTGCAAATAGGCAGAAGAGCCACAGTGAGGCTGATGCAGGGATTGCGCAGTAGCCTCTAGAGGCAGTTCGATTTGTAGATTCAGGAAGTCGTTTTAGAGTTCTAGTGGTAGAAGAATTTCACAGAGGTCGGGAGAAATGTTTCCAGAGTCAATGGCAAGCAGAAGAGGCAGCTCAGTGTGAGATCCAGACTGTATGGATTTGTGCCTGCACAAAGCCCATGTAGAGTGTGATGCAGGGCAAGACGTAGAGGGTTTCAGAGGCTAGTCTTTAGTGCCGAATTTGCCTGTGGGGTGAGGAAAATTCCTCACTAGATTTTTGCCAATATTTTTCTCTGCAGGATAGCCAATATTGGCATCCAAATTATTGTACTCAGATTTCACTGTGACATAATAATAAAAACCTCAGTTGCTGCACCGATTTTCCCAAATTGGGTTTGGGGACATTTGTCAAAAAATAATGGTGTCATTTTTATTGTGTGTGTGTGCTAGATTTTCTCAGATTCCAATGCTATTTATCTTCCGCAGTATTTATTTGTGAAAATCACAGTGTGAGCTATTTGATATTTGCCGTAGGAGAGAGTAGATAAATTGTTAAATAAAATAACAATTAGAAAAATAATTTCCAATTGTCGTGATAGATGAAATTTTCACAGATCCAAATGAATAGAATCCTCAAAAAGATCATCCACATAATTGTGAAGGTGTCAGGGCTAGATTTGGAAGGAATAATACCACCTATAGAATATGCAAGTTGAACACTAGTAGTCATAATGGGCTCTTGATTTTTGTCAATGATGTTCTCAATATAAGGTGGAGTAGAGTCATCATATAGAAGATGAAAGTTGTTGTCATCCCAAAAATGAGAACTATCCATATACCAATCATCACAATCATCCTCTGAATCATACTAGGCATATCTTTCTTGGTTATACTCTTAATTAATGCAAGGGTATGTGGTCTCAATAATATAGGTATCGTTAGATTTAGCAATCATCTCTTTTATATCTTTGATTTCCTTACACCAATCTTGTAGACTTTTTCCAACAACCTTGTCCCTTGCCATTCATCATGTTCATTAGCGTTTGAGAATGGAAATTTGAAAGGAATGTATCTCCTTAGATATTGATTGGAAGAACAAGATATATTATACCAATTAAAACCCTCGAGAATCCTCCATCCAATAATATTGGTCTAACCGCAATTTGAGCACTCCATGAAAAGATATCAGATTTGTAGTCCGCACAATTGTCATGGAAAAACCCTAGAATAATTGATTTTATATTGACGATATCTTCACTTCTTGAACTCTATTTTAGACTTTTTTTTGTTAAATTAATTAATTTAGTTATTTTATTATTTAAAGAGGAATTCAATTCTACCACTGGTTTTGTCAAATTCTACATTGAAAACTATAAGAATTGATCGGAGTGTTGTGGCCCTCTTTTATTTGTTTCTTTGAAAACCTGGAAAAAGGGGTTTTTTTTTTGTTAGCCCAAGAATTACCTCTAATATTAAATGTGATGTAGTTTAGATCTAAAATTGCTATCACATACATGATATTGTAAGTAAAAGTGGTTCATTTTATTAGAAACAAACATACAAGTTGGTTTGCCTTGGTCTGTCAATAAGGAAACCAGACCAATGGTAGAACTAGAGCTTTTTGAGCATTCGAAAATTGACATTGTTTAGAGATTTCAAAATTACAACATAGAAACTATGAGGCTTGTGCCCTGCTTGAGCTAACATACCAGAAACACTAAAAAACCAAAGATAAAAGTAAATAGTAGTATAGTGAACAAAATTCATCAACCCGGTTGGGAGAGTCCAATTCGTTGACAACAATGGGCTCTTTGTTGCTCCTTGGTGAGCAACCTGGATTTAGAAGGAGGCCCAGGTGGCCTTCAATCCTTTGTAGACACTGATCCAGTCCTTTAGTTGTGAGTTGTAGCTTGTCTAACATTAGCTAGATTTCTTCCCGAGCTTTGTTTCTATCCAAAAGGACTCTCCCGAGCAACATTTTCATGTGCCAGTAGATATCTATGGTATACATATCCTAATTGAGTCTTTCCCTTGTGTTCCTAACATTCAAAATCCATTTAACGAAGTCACCTACAATTTCCACACCCAATAAACATTCACGTTTGTTATTCTCTGTTCTGCCTCGTCAATTTCCTCTTGAATTTTAGGTGGGGTATGATCTTTGTAATGCCTTGTAGGGGCCTCTACATGCAGTTGAGTTGAAGAGCCCATCTTGCGGTAGTAGGCCACTCCTCTTTAGGACCTAGCTCATTGTTGAGGCATGATTACCTGCAAATAGATACTGAGGTTGAAACTCAAGAGGTGAAGGGTTAAGCCAGGTGGGAGTCAGGGAGAGGGGTGGGCTAAAGGAGTGACTCAGAGAGATAGGGAGTGAATGTAGGGCGAGGTTGGGAAGGTGTAAGAGGTTAGATTAATATGGAGCCAACCCATAAGTGAATGAAATAGAGAAAACCCAGGCCTTGCCTTCATTGCCCAACATATGTTGAGCCCAGGAGGAAGCAAGTAACATGAAGGAAGTGGCAGGATTCAAATAGTGAAAGGAAGCAAACAAGGAGCCAGACTCCCTACCCTGGGTGGAAAGATTGAAAGACAGATTGTAAAGCTAGAGTGGAGCTTGGCTCCAAATAGAAATAACAAATTAACGACAAATTACATCTCTTGGAAAATGATTTAAACCATAATTTTTTGCCGCGCTGCAATGAACATGCTAGAACTTGAACTAATGAGTACCATTGGTTGACTGTTGTACTTGAACTCAAATCAGAGCTTAGAACCTGGCTTGTGACAGAATTGGCTAGTACACAGGCTGAATGCTCTCCACCTCGTGGTATGATGAATCTGCATGGTGCACCATAGTGATAATAGTAACTTGAGCCAGGTCTGCTTATATCTGTGCTTTGAAATGAATGTTGAATCCTCAAGCATTAAAACTCGACGACACGTAACATTTATCATTTGCATTGAGTATTTTGTGAGCTTGCGCTAGGTCTTGCATACGATCCCTTAATTAAAGACAGTAGGAGGAGGGCTGGCCACACCTCCTCATTTATACTTGGTGGGGCAATGGCCATGGCTCCCCCACTTGTTCCCTCCCATACACCAGATACGGTGACTATCACATACATGATATCATGAACACTTAACACTTTATTAATATCAAAAGCCTTATGGTAGGGAAACATCTTACAATTGATCCTTTTTAGGAAAGGAATCCACTCCTATTCACTTGTTGGTTTGAGGGGGCAACCTCCTAATGAGCCAAGCTTCAATTGCAATACTCTTCCACACATCTCACAAGGAGGACTCCACCCATTTTTATAATCAATCAAGGGAAACCTAATCATAACAAACACCTAACTACCTAGTGGACATTCTTTAATGAGGCCCTATTACAATTTTAAAACATTACTCTAGTGGGCCTTATTTTGGAAATATAAGCATAATGGACCTAGTCCACCTTACATTAAATGGTCTCCACTATTATTACTCCACCATGTGCCATTCACCCCCCCATTATAACCCTAGAGAGGATCCCATCATTCTACTCCCCTTAGAAAAGTGTTTCGCTCAATACTTATTGTGATGAGGCACAACCATAAACTAGGCTCCCATGGATGAGTGTTGACTGCAATTCCGAAGTAAGCTAGAGAACCAAGGTCCCATGTACAAGTGTTAGCCATCATGTTGAAGTAGTCAAATAAGCTCTGCCTTAAACCTGGGTCCCATGTATGAGTGCTAAAGTTGATGCCCAACTGTTGACTTGTAAGCTTAATGATTGGCCAATTAAAATACTCCAAATGCCCACCAATGGTATTGGGATTTAAATAAATAGAATCCTTAAAAAGATCATCCATATAGTTGTGAAGTGTTGATACTAGATCTAGAAGGAATGATAACGCTGTAGAATATGCAAGTTGTGTTGGATTTTCATGATTTTCTAATCTAATAATTACTTCCAATGATTTCTTCATTAATTCATCTTATGTCATATACATCATTAAGCAATTACTAATGGCAGTAGGATCATGAAGGGATAACCAAACACAAGAGACAATTTTTTTACTCTTGGAAAACTCTAACTAGGGAAAAACCCAACAACCTAAGTCACCTGACACGGGGATTCGGGATTCGTAGGATACGGGGATTCGAGTGTCGGATTCGGAGACGTTGACCCCCCGGAATAGGACACATAGGATTCGTTATATATATATTAAAAATTAGATATTTCTTACACAAATTCTAATTAATGATACGAATTCATTGATTTCAAACATAGATCTTCATCTATAGCATGCATAGTACATACAAAATTCAAATACATGTCAGTGGTCAAATAAATCATGATTCATAATTCATAAATGAAAGACAACTTACAACTACTTCATAAGTATGCTAGCAGCAGGGGTCTCATTACTTGAATTATAAAGTTTTCATTGTACAAGGTCTTTATTATCAACAATTAGGGTTTTTATCTTGAAGTAGTTCTTTTGTAGTATGTTGTCATCTTAGAAAAAAACTAGCATCCAGTTGAGAAGTGGCCTAATTTTGCAGCAGAATTATGACATTAAAAGCTTGATGATGTGTTAACAAGAGTTGATTGGGCAGTGTGCAAGCAGATATGCATAGGGAATTACTTTCAACAGATAATGTGTTGTTGTTAAACTGAAATGCTGAGCAGTGAATTGGTTGTGATAGCAAAGGTTTAATGTACAGTCAAGAAGAAGCAGAGTTGACTGTGTGATATAACAAGAGCACTGATAGTGGTAGTATATGAACAGGGATGTGTGGCAACCCATTGACAACTAAGACAAAATTCCTGTTACACTAATGTTATTCATGTGACAGAAGTACTATTCTTGTTCCAACAATATTATTCTTCTGATGTGGTTGACTTGCCATTTCTTGTGAAAGATTGTTGTTGATGATTTCAGAGGCAATGAATAGATGAAGCAGCGATAGTGACAGTGAGGTTGCCATGTTTTGATAGTGATATACAGAAGCAACAGAAAACTGAATGGGAAATAAGGTGGAAAACCAAAGGAACAACGCATATTTTAAGTTTGCGGATTGCTTTTTTAGGGGATTCGAGTCCTAGAATCGTGACACAATGTGTCCGTACGGGATTCGTACGAATCTAGTACGGACACGTCGTGTCTCGTTCTAGGATTCGAATTCCTAGCGAATCGTGTCCGATTTGCAGGATTCAGATTCATAGGGGGTTTAGGAAGAATCCGGTTACTTAGCCAACAACCTTTTCTTAGAGAAATTGTCCAATTCAACAAGACATAAAATCTAATTTTTCCAGTCAAATAAAGTCAAACTGACCACAAAATCCAATGAGTCAAACCTGGTCAAGTAGACCATATTTTTGGTGACTTGCACTTCTGAAATTTAGTCGACTTTGGTCACAAGGCTGAATTTTGACCTCTTGCAATTTCCTCAGAAACCCTAGTCAACTGCAGTCAAACTGCCCAGAAAGCCTTGGTCAAGGTTGCCTAGAACTTGATCAAACATATTAGAAAGAGGCTTGGTCAATGTAGGTCAAATTTCGGTCTTCTTGACTCTCTTTCTCCTTTGCATGTTTGAACATAAATCAAATGATCTTGGGTGATCCGAATTGCACAAGTGACGATATAAAATGGAAATATAGTAGTTTGAGGTGCCCCAAAAGGTTTGTCCTTAAGCTGGGTTGACTTGACATTTGGAGGCAATTTCAAAATTCAAAATTCAAATTTCCCTCTTTTATTTTGGAACTGACTTGAACTTAAATTTGAATTTTGCTTCTTTTGAATTTTGGGCTAATGTAATTTAAGAATTACTGACTGCAACTACGAAAAATTCAACACTCCCTCTTAGATAGGGAGATATTCGCCTTTACTTCTTCATATGTTCTCTTTGTTGAAAAATTTCTCTACCCCAAGAAAAGGTTGAATGAGCTAGTTATGTTGATGTATCCATCCACTTCATGTTCTATACTAGAATCACGTGGAAAGCATCCTGCATCAACATCATGCAAAGGGATCTAGTCACCCACTAGACACCCCCCCTTTGCAAATGGATCTAGTCACCCATTGGCCAAAGGCCTTTTGGGGTCCCACTGGCCTTAAAGTCTTCTGGAGTTAATAAGACTAGTCATGGGTCACCAATTATCCAAGTCATCACGTGGAACCTGGTCAACACCTGTGACCTATGGTGAAACCCTATGAAATTACCATTCCTGCATGCCAATTGAATGGTAATACACTTTCTCGATGGTAAAGGCAATCACTCTACCCACTAGCCAAGTACCTCTTGGCAACTTGGGGGAGCACTCTAGGCCTTGATGCTCTTTGGACCATTTGGGTACTCACTCCAATATGGAGCATTCTGGGCCTTGATCATCTTGGGACTATTCTCCCTAACCACATTACATGGCAACCTAGCCAGTACCTTTGACCTAGGGAGAATGTATGTCCTTGATGCTACAACTTCAACATTGCTTCTAACTAAGGGAAGCATTCTCAACTACTTAAAGCTTGTCCCTGAAGTATACAAGCTCCACTCATTTGTAGAAATGCATTGGAGCCTCACTACATCTTTTTGTACTAAGTTTTAGATGTGGTGGTACCATGATCTCGATGTGCTTTGACCTGTCATCACGATTGTCTCTTGCACCTGATCAAACAATCCCGCGAGTAGCTTTCGAAGCCACACTGCTTCACTACTCGCCAAACTAGCTGCAATATATTTGGTCTCTGCAATGTTGAGTGTGATAGATGTCTACTTCCTGCTCATCCTGAAACAACATCCTGATGTGCTCTCCCTGTCTTTTGCACTCTCTACCTGATTTATATATTCCTGTAATTGTACTTCATCAATTTAGACATATCTCAATACATAACTGATTGTGTCATGCAGATAACTGGGGCCGACCTAAGCAAAATAAAGATTTTTAATTTGAAGAGCCACGACTATTTTGGAGCCAACGTAAAGTAGGTGAACCAACCTTCTTAGATGAGGCTTAAGATACTCAAAAAAATCAAATTTTGTCTTTCAATGAGTCTCCTTTCAAGGATGATTAGGGCACATGAGTTTAGGCCTATGTAAAATATAATTCCAAGCATCTTCTAAGGTAGCAATGAATGTTAAGGCCATAACCCTTTGGGGCAAATGTGTTGGTGCTAAAACCATCTTTGGGTCATCAGACTTAAAAAAATTAATGTCTCTCCAACCAAGAGGACCCATAAGGTGTGCCACTTATCAAACAAAATGGCGTGACAAGGGCTACCAATGCTGACCCATTCACCCTTTGACATCAATGACAAGAACAACCTCAAGCCCAAGGAAATAATGCATCAACCTCATATCCTTCATCTCAAACTTGCTTGCAAGATATCTCTTGCACTCTTGGATGAGCATATCTGCACCCATCAAAATCAGATCGTCCACATATAGCACTATAATCAACTCACCTCCAACAACATTGTAGTGGAGGTTGGGGTCTGCTTCACTCTTGGTGAAGCCCAATCCTTTAAAGTAATTGTCTATCCAAGCATGCCTGTGGACCCTATTTGAGCCCATATAGGGCTCTCTTGAGTCTACAAACATGAGTTTCCATGTTGCATGTCTCAAATCCCTTCGGCTACTCAATATAAATCTCCTCCCCAACAACCCCTTTGAGGAATGCCATTTTAACGTCCATTTGGTGGATCTTCCACCCCATTTGAGCTACAATAGTTGCAACTTGCAATAGCTCTGACAGATGAATATCTGGCAATTGGGGAAAAAGTTTTGTCATAGTCGATCTCCTCTACTTGCGAGAACCCTTTTACCACAAATATTGCCTTATATTTCTCGATGCTCTCATTAGCCCCATGCTTGATCTTATAGACCCATCGAGAGCCCACCACTGATTTTCCCTTTGGCCTTGACACCACCTCCCAAAATTTTTTCTTCATGATGGAGGCATACTTCTCCACTATGGCATCATTCCACACTTGCTCAATGGTTGCCTCCTGGTATGGTACCTGGAAGGCTCGACATCCAACAACTCGGTCATAAGTGCCATATATCCTGTGTACCTCTTGTTAGTATCCTATAATTATAGTAGTCAGAAAACATGTTTTGTCTTTCAAAGTGTTTTGGTGAATGCACATAGGTCTTGCTATGATCTTGTAGAGATCAAGCTATTAGTCTTAGTATAGAATACAAATTTCATTATTGAATGTAAATGTGTAAAAAAAGTGTGAAGGATCATGAAATAGTCATTGATATCCTAAGAGGTCGAGTTAAATGAGTCTAGGCTCATGTTTCACGAGAAAATCATGAGTAATGTCATGGTGTCATGTCTCATCATCATTGGCATAGATTTGTAGGGTCACTTGGGTCAGTTAGAAGGTCAAATCACAACATGCCATGACATCGCACTGGTACAATAGTTAGGAGGATAGCGCTGCGCGTTTGATAGCTGTTGCGTTTTATGATTGCGGTTCAAAGATTGTCATCATCATTCTTGAAATGCAAATTCAACCACCTTGGGAGTTCAAACGCTAGGTTAACTTCCAATTGCACCACAAAGCCATTCATTTTTCCATCGAGAGGTCGCTGAGCATCCCTTAAGCTTTGCTGCACAAAGGAGGTGCTGCGCTTGCAGACAAGTGCTGTGTTTTTTCAAGTCAGTGGTCAAATCGCTTATCCAGGTGCCAATTCTTTGTTTTCTTGAAGCCCTTTGTTTTGCATGTCATAGAAATTACTCCCATGTGTTGAGGAAATGCGTTGAAACCATGCAAACTTCCGAATTGTGAGCTCATTGCTTTTCCTGGAAAATACGTTGCGCTTTGTCTTTGCGATGCATTTTCTTGTTCTTAACCTCACTAAACACCCACAACTTGTTTGGCACCTTGAAATTGAAGCTTGCTTATCATTCAAGTGATTTAAAGCTTTGTACCTGGTTGTTGTTTTCCTCAGAGGTCAAGAAAGCTTTTTTCTCCCATGCGCTATGCTTTTGGCGCTGCATTTGTGTTTTTAATTCTGCCACTGTGACTAAGCAAACAGTAGTTGCTGTTTTGGGTTTGGGATATGAATTGTGTTGTTTGAGTTTGCCATGTAGAGTTAGTTTTTGTTTTGAATTGTCATAAAACTTTAATCTAAGCCCCATTTCATCACTGCTACCTCATTTATTGCGCTTATTTGATATACATCAAGTTGCATTCAAGAAACCTTAGAATTCATCTTTGCTGCAAAAACCATGTCACCCCTAGATAGGAAAAAACACAAGTGAGGTGACATTGTGAGATTTGAACCTCAAGGCCTCACTTTGATAAATTCAGACCCATCGATTAGAGTTGCCTTTGAACAAGTTGGTTGCATGAGATTTTGCGAGAAGATCCAGGGGTTTAAGGTACAACTCACCAAAGAATTTGCCATGAGTTTCAGTGGATTAGATGTTAAGGTTGGAGGGCTCACTTTTCTAGTGTATGATGTCACTATCTCATCTGCCACAGAGATTCCTCTATAGGGAGAGAAGCAGTTCAAGGGCATGTCTCTTGACATAGCCAATTATAAAGATTTCTTGAAACCCAAATACATAAATGATGGGTATGGAGCTATTGAACCTAGAGAATACTTGCTTGAACCCTATAGTAAGTTTTTGAAGGTCATCCAGAGATACTTTACCTGTGAGGGTAGATTTGGGAGGATCTATCAGTATCATTTCAGGCTTTTGATGCACTTCACAGGAAAGAGTCCTTTAAACTTGCCCTTCTATTTGTTTAGAAGCCCGAGCAAGATGGCAGACAAAGTGCAAGGAAAACAAAGCCAAGTGGAACTTAGTCTTTTCCACTTTCTTTGACTAAATTGTTGCTGTTGGAGAAATTAAATAGGAGAAATCAATCACGATAGTCATTTATAGATTCGCCAAAATTGGCAGACTTACCAACCGGTTCTTTGAGCAAGAAGCATACACCATCATCAATGGAAAAAGACATGCAATCCCCATCTGGAAGTTCTGTGAAAAGGCCCTTAGTTTCAGTTCATTCATCAGAGAAGAAGAAGGGAAAAAAGTTGCATTTTTCTCCTGAAGTTGTGAAGGTTCCCAAAAGGCCTCTCACTAGATCTACTACCCTTGGAAAAAACATTTGAGCAGCCATTTGAACCTTTAGAAACCATACCAGAAGACGATGTTCCTGATGATAAAGATAAGGAGATTGCAGAACTACAAGAGCAACTGAAAAAAGCACACATGGTGATTGTTCAATTGCAGCATGATAACAAGGAATTGAAGAATGTTGCTTTGAAAAGGACAGCTAAGGCTAGTGAAGAAAAACTAGTGACAAAGGCCACACCATCTGCCACTAAGTCTAAAGGCAAGGAGAAGATAGTGGGAGAGGACATTCAAGAGGTACAGGCCCCATCAGCTAGAGTTACTAGGTCTTCAGCTAGAAAATTGCAAATACAGGAAGAAAAGTCAGTATAAGAAGAAAATATGACATAGATAGATGAGGGCCAACATACTTTTAACAGGTTGAGGATGCAATTGAAGAAAGCCCACAGTGAGATTGCTGAACTCAATGAGCAAGATGAAATGACTAGGAAGAAGGCCTATGATCTTTTGAACATGTATGAGCCAGCAATGGAAAATGCCAAATATTTGTTGAAGAGGTCTCTCCCATTACTTAGGCAACTAAAAGACATATGCAGGCAAAACCTTTCCATGAGGAAGGAGTGGAGAGCTACCAAGCAGTAGACAGGAGAAGGACAAAGGTAACTTGGATTTGTTGGCTAAAGCAACCAAAGTTTGAATGTTGGAACAGGTAAATTAAAGAAATTTTCGCCTTCTTGTTTTCTTTGTCTAAGGATGATGGTTGAAAGAGGTTGTATAAGGAGGCCATGTACTGTTTGAAGCTTTCTTGAGAATACAATCAATTGGGCTCAAGAAATCATGAAACTTTGTTTAAAGAGCAGCTTAAACAACAATTTTTGTATTTTGGCCAAGCATTAGGGTTAGGATTTTGATGGAAATCAAGAATCTGTCATATTTCTGGTTAGTGGAGGTTTGAAAAGGGGTATCAGGAATGTTGACATCATCAACAAGTAGTTCATCTGGTTTAGAGATCTCAGTGTTAGTCAAGACCCATGGTGGATAGGTTACGCTATGCTTTCACAAGTGCTGCATTTTCGCTGTAGGAGGAAATTTTGAAAGTTGGAGCTTTGCATCATGGAAGAAGGTTTCTAGAGGGGAAGATGACGTTGACCAAACCATTTCACATGTGTACCAATCATCAAGCAACTTAGGGAGTGACCGGAGCTACATCAACCATCGTTTCGTTGTGCTTTTATGCTACGTTTTTACTGAACTAGGAGGTTGTGCTACGCTTTCACATAGTTAGCCTTTTGACCGAGAATTTTATGTTTAAAAGCTTTGTAATTTGTTTTTTATGATCTTAGTTAATATTACGAGGCATCTAAGGGCATTGGAGCTCGATTTAGGCTTTGAAATTAATATAAATTTATTTTAGAAAGCCTTGGTCAAACAATTCCTAGTTTTCTGAAAAATAGTTCTATTTTCACTGCATCAGGTAGAAACATAAATCCTATTAGGGATTTGATTCCTAGAGGTGGGAACTAATTTGTTTTGTTCTATTTATCTTGTAATTGTAATGAAGCAAAGGGTTGGTTAGGTTCAAAACAAGAGACATTGTGTATTGCACTTTCTTGATATATTTTTCAGTGAATGAAAAGACAAAGGTCTAATTTTACAGGGATTCTTGCGTTAGTTGCTTTGGAGACGTGTTTCTTCGTTTTGCAAGTTATCTTCTGTTATCAATCATGCTTTGAAATGCGTCTTACTATTTAGCTAAACAAAGATTTGTCTCTCAATTCACTTTAAAAAGTGCTCTGTTTCAGTTTGCTAAACAATTTATGTTTTCTACTTGAATAACATTTAGAATTCATCCTGTTGTTTGATGCTCTATATGTCATTTCCACCTATCTTCTACTCACCCTCCTACATGAATTTGACTGAAACTGCAAAAGATTCCCTACCTTGCCCCCATAGAAGATCCCTCTTTCTTTTCATCCTTTCACTGGAAAATGATCAACTTTTATGGCTGTATTGCCCAATGGATCTTCTCCCCTGCTAGCAAACCTTTAAAATCTATTCCTTTCTGAGCACCATACCTATCCTAAAACTTAAGTGATTAAAATTTTAGACAGGGAGAGCCCTATCTAAAGTTGGAAGGGCTAGATTCCAACTTCCAAGTGGTTTGTGGTTACCTTTGGATTCGTCTCCTTAGCCTGGAGGAATTACAGAGTGCTAACATAGTGGCGTCGTTGTCGGGGATCGAAAAGCGTGAAGGCTTCCCTGGGAAAATCTGCTAATTAGAGATAAATCTGGTTCCTGAGGGTGATAATGAACTAGAGACTAATAGCCTGAATATTTGTTCGACTGTTAGTGATTTTAGAATCAGCTGCAATTAATCCTTGTAGAAAATCTGGCTTCAAGAAGAGTACACACTAGGCATCATCTAGACCCTAATCCACCTGAGGTTTTGAACAATTCAGAGAAGTTGTTTAGGAAAAAGAAGCCCGCAAAAGAAATAGATACCACTGTTATAAAAAGATCCTTGTCTCTACCTGAAGGTGTTGAACCAGTGGACCACACTCAGTTTGATTTGAAGTTTGAACAAAGCGTATTCATATCTAAATCGGAAAACAGTTTGATAGAAACAATTTTTGATCAATCTAAGTTGCAACCATTTGTTCCATTTTAGAAAGAAGGTATATTAGAAACAAATAAAGACTTTTGGATACAGTTTCAAAAATTAGAAAATCTTGTTTATCAATTGCAGGAAACTTCTTCTAAGTCTTCCAAATTTCAGCACTCCGTTCCAACTGTTTCTGCCCATCATCCTCTGTTGCATTAAATATTTCATTGTGTTCTGCTGTTGCTGTCCCTATTGTTTTCACCCCTCCTTCATTAGTTGTTCAAACTATAGCGTCTTTACCCCCTTCATCCTTATTTTAGATTCCAAAGGTTAATACAGTTTCATCTCATACAACCATGGTTGCCTGTTATGCTCCATTGAATTTACAAGGCCCACTACATGATTTGCCACAAACTATGGTCAAAGATTGCCTCAGTTCAATGGCATAAGGGTTATTTCAGCGCAACAACACCCTGATAAGTTGAATGATTTCATAGACTTGGGACCACGAGGATGCTAAGTTGAGGCTTTTTGGAGTTTTCCGGGAGAGGTTAAGAAATGGTTCAGAAGTTTGCCAACTGCTAGTATTGCCAATTTCCAACAATTTGAACAAATTTTCCTTGCCAGATGGGAAGTCAAGAAGAACCTTTTGCAAATTTTGGCTAAGTATGATAGTATGAAGAAAGCTCCAGGAGAATCAATGCATAATTTTTCAGCAAGATTTAATAAAGTTTATAATTCAATACCTGTTGAAACTAAACCCCTCCTGGATTGGCCTTGCTTCATTACTTGGATGGCTTTGATGCAGAGCTTGCTTATCAGCTTAGAGAAAGGAACCTAGCCACTCTAGAGGATTTGTAGAAAAATGTTGTTGCAGTGGAAGCGAATTCACTGAACAAAAAGGCCAAAATGAAAGTTGAGAAAAGAGGAGTTAAAGAGTAGGCTTCACCTTTTGTCTTTCAAAGTGGTTTGGTAAATGTACATAGGTCTTGCTGTGATCTTGTAGAGATCAAGCTATTAGTCTTAGTATAGAATAAAAAATTCATTATTGAATGCAAATATGTCAAAAAAGTGTGAAGGATCATGACATATTCATTAATATCCTAAGAGGTCGAGTTAAATAATTCTAGGGTCACGTTTCACCAAAAAATCATGAGTAAGGTCATGGTGTCATGTCCCCATGGATCCATCTTCTCCCCTGCCAGCAAACCTTTAAAACCTATTCCTTTTCTGAGCACCAGACCTAGCCTACAATTTTAGACAGTGAGAGCCCTCTCTAACGCTGGAAGGGCTAGATTCTAGCTTCCAAGTGGTTTGTGGTTACCTTTGGATTCCTCTCCTCAGCCTGGAGGAATTACAGAGTTCTAACACCTTTGTGGTTGTTTGACTGATGTGCTAGGAGCACCAACTCGCTCTTGTGCCTCTTGGATCAACTAATTTGCCCATATCACTCTCCTTCTCCCTGTGCTGGGAGTCACTACCTGAGTGGGATCTACTCTTTCCTCCAACTGTGTGTCCTCTTCGTCCTCTTGTTGTTTGGCCTGAGCCTCTTGCTTGGGAGCTTGCTGCTCCTCCTCTTGTATAGTAGCCTTCTCACACTCTAAGGACTTACTCAAAGCCCTTTCCTCCTGATCACTGTTTTCTGATGTGCTGAAATATACACCCTATACCTATTGGATGTCTCGCTGTAGCCCACGAAGATGCCCTTCTTTGTTGTGGGCTCCAACTTCTTCCCCTTGTCCTCTGGAACATGGTAGTACACAAGGCTCCCAAATATCTAGAAATGTTACACATCCAATTTCTTCCTTGTGAACGTTTCCTTTGGGTATGGAATGACTTCCTCCGGGAGGGAATCCATCTGAGGAAATGGGTGACGGATGAAGGACATTGACCACCAATTAGAGATGGGACAACTACTAACATGGATTGAGAGATAGGATAGATCCAAACAGATTGAGAGATGGAATGAGATTACTGAGGAAAAGACAACTCACCTCAACACTCTATGTGCGCTTCAGTTTTGCAAGAAAATTGTTGTATTGCATGCCTCGAACCCAAAGAAACTTGGGCAGCCCTTGGTCATGCACCATGGCTTTGGTTGCTCTAATTATGGCCTTGTTCTTGTGTTCTGCCACCTCATTATGCTGAGGGTTATACAGTGTATTCAACTCCTTCCTGATGCCCTCCTTGGCACACAACTCCTTGAAGGTGTTTGAGGTGTACTCCCCACTGTTATCAAATCTCAACACTTTGATTTTCTTGCTAGTCTGGTTCTTAACCAAGGCCTTAAACTCCAGAAACTCCGAGAAGACTCCATCCTTCCTTTTCATGAAGAATATCCATGTCTTCCTCGAGTGATCATTTATAAAGGTGACATAATACTTGTACCCACTAAGGGATATTGTAGGAAAAGGATCACAAACATTTGAATGAACAAGGTCCAAGATACCCTTGACCCTATTATTTTTGCTAGGCAAAAATGATTTGGTATACTTGGCAAGTGTACAACTCTTGCACATCTCATGTTGATCCACACTACACTGTTGCAATCTTGTCAGTATCTCCTTGAGAATATTTAGGACTCCATGGTGCAGATGCCCCATGTGCTTATGCCATAACTCCCCAAGATCGCTGCAAGAGTCATGGCCCCCTCTATTGGTTAATGTTGGAGTTGTCTCAAACTGCAATCTGTACAGGCGCTTGTGTCTAACTCCAATCTGCTTAGCCACCTTGGAGTCTGAGGGTTTTGTGAAAACCCTACCCTGTCTGAAGGTCACCCCCTTATCCTCGAATCCTGAAATTGAAACGAGATTTTTCATGAACCTAGGTATGTAAAGGAAATCTCTGAGATAAAGAGGGTTTCCAGATTCCCTCTCAAATCAAATTGTACTATACCCTCAACTCGTTTTTTTCCATCATCTCCCATCTTAATGTCAAATTGCGTGTCCCTTTCTGACAATTTGTTGAAATACTTCTTGTTTCGCATCATATGACATGACACATTGTTGTCCACATACCATATGGCATAAACTGGTAGGCACTGAGCTTGCCATGAAAGTGATGAGTGAAAACTCCTTCCCAAAATGAGAAGAGAACTCATCTATCTCTGCAGAGGCTGCCACATGGTCCTTCTTGGGCCCTTTCTTCTTGTTAGGGCATTTAGTAGCATAATGCCCAAATTGGTAGTCCAAAAAACACTTGATTTTGCTAAGATCCTTTTTCTTCTTCTCGTCCTTGGAGCTCAACTCTCCACCACCACTGTTCTTCTTACCCTTGGATCTGCTCCCTTTGCTGGCTAGAGCAAAATTTTCTTCATCTTCCTCGGCCTTTATGTTGTTTTTCCATGATACTGGAATCTAGGTTAGAATCTTATGATCACTGAAGCTACCAATACAAGTATCACAACAAACTACTTAACATAGCAGAATAATAAACAACAACAAATCAACGCGTGCACAAATATAGACAACTTTTTACAATTTTTACAACCCAACTTTGTTATATTAACAAATTGATAATAAAACAGTCTAGGGCTCCTGTACCAGGCTAAGTCACCTGACACGGGGATTCGGGACACGTAGGATTCGAGATTCGTGGTGTCGGATTCGGACACGCTGACCCCCCGGAAC
>APFE030622175.1:61261-77002 GCA_000404065.3 Pinus taeda
TGGTATGGAGGTTGACCCCTCTAAGTCATCAAATCTAACAGGCTCTAGCACTGGATCATTGAGATCCATGTTAGCCAATGCCAACTCAACAGTGGTGTCCAGACCCATATCATCAGGAACAATGTTACTTGGGAGCGGGAACGAAAGCGGGGAGCAGGAGCGAAAACAGAAGCGGGAGCGACATATTCAGAAGCTCTTGGTTTGGTGCTCTTGATTAAATACGAGTTCCATACCCTAATACATGACAAAATTCAATGGAAACATTGCAATCCCCCAATCCTAAAATCCTGAAAAACTGATAAGTCTGCTGGATTTTGAATGAAATCTAAAAATTCTACTTTCTCCATATGAAATCCAATGAGGCCGGAACCACTCTCAAACATCCTGAGTCATTTCATGGTAATGTTAAAAATTTAAGTAAAAGGATGAAAATGAAGATTAAGGAGAATGTCACTTTTACTTTAAGAATTTAACATTACCATGAATAGCATATCAATACTAGGGCCTAGACTTGATCATGAAGCTGCCAAAATGCTCTACTCCTTGCTGCAACAGCACAAATCACTTGCCAAATGAAAATATTAATGAGCAAACACGCCCTTTTCTTTCCCGCACTGAGCTTAACGAGTCCTGGAAACCGGACACGTATCCTAAAATCTCGACACGCCCCGGAAAATCGCGACACGCCCTCGGACACGACGTGTCCAAAACGGACACGACGTGTCTTGTGATTTGGACACGAATCCGGACCGAATCGTGTCGGATTCGCCGGATTCGGGATTCGCAGGGGGTTTAGGACGAATCCGGTGACTTAGGTACCAGGGATAATGGTCCTCATACATCCACTGATACGAGAGTACAACTAGGGTTTAGTGTCAGCCACTTCAACAACTGATCTACCCTGGACAAGCTACATTGACCATCTTGCTAACGTAGTTTGCTCTCTCAGCTCCCCTTAGTTGTACCCTGAACACACCTGCATGGTCCTTCAGCTCCTGATCTGCAATAACACAACTCTGCCTCTATCAATGAACCAATGCCATTTGGTCCCTGAACATGACTTTAACTGCTCTCTAGTTGATCGTTATTCCTTCCACGCTTCAACACATTGAGACTCTTGTCAAGTTGTTCACAACTCAATTTGTGAATAAATCTCAACTACCCATTGTTGCTCCTCAGCTCGTTTGGGACTTCTTGCTCAACTAGCTGCTCCTTAGTCCTTCAAGGATACAACTCTTAGGGACTTTCTTCCCATTAGTGTCTTCTTGTGCTACTCGATGAAGACACACATAGGGCATGGAGGGTTGCCACCTATCACTGTCAAATGTCCTTCTCGAACAATGAACTTGGGTTTATGTGATCTGCTCCCTTGACCTCCTTTCTTTGTCCTTTAAGAATCAGTCATGAGCTCACCAACTTCTGCCTCTTCTAGTAGAGCCAAAGTCCTTCTTAAGTCTGCACTTAGGGCTTGGAGCATGCCACTGTAACCCTTCCAAACAACTGTTCTTTTTGGCTGCTCCAACAACGTCCTACACTAGGACACCAACCACTAGCAAATGACATCAACTCAAGAAGATGACATACCTTGACCTGCAACCTCCTCTTGCTCTTCCTGACATGACGCATGTGCAACTGTTGATGTAAACTGCTTCTTAGGATGACCCAAATATGTCCTCTTCTAGGACCATCCAACTTGCACCTCTCCTCCTTGAAGACATCCACCTTCTACTCTTCCAATACCCTTGGATTTGAGCAAGTCTGCCCTCTAAAACCTCTTGGAATATGAGTTAGCCTCACTGTGGAACTCGACCTTGGTTAGGGCATTTTATCTTCCTCCTACAAGCCTCCTCTTGCAGCGCTTTAGCTGGAGATAATGCGACCCTGTTTGGGGAGCCTAGTGGGCTACTCAGCCTCCCTAAACAAGCCTCCTTCCCACCCGCGTTCACACAAAAATACATGACCTGCAATCAAAGAGACTAATGCTGATTTTTGTGCCTAGAACAACCCTTCAACCACTTGGCCTAGTCTCCTCCTTTTCGCTACCTTTACCTGCAAACCATAGCCCCAAAGCAAACCCAAAAACATTCCAAACTAGAATTGTTCTTCTCTCCTTCTTGGATGCGGCTACCTCAGGGAACTCAACCTTCTTGTTTCAGACTTCACATGAGGAAAATATGCCATGTTGGCTAAGGAATGATGCTCCTCCTCATCCCTATTTATATCTCTCCCTAGGGTGACATCCAACCTATTAAGAAGGGCTTCTTATGCTAAGGCCGACTTGATCTTGGGACTAATTCACCAATAAAAAACCTTCAAAAATTAATATCTTCACTTGTAGACCTTCGATCTCGATGATTTTCACTGCTCCTAGATCCTCTAGAGGTCCTCTATCATCTCCATTAGTCAAACCATCCAAGGTTAACTTAGTTTTGACCAAATTCAATGGAAACATTGTAATCCCCCAATCCTAAAATCCTGAAAAACTGATAAGTCTGCTGGAATTTGAATGAAATCTAAAATTCTACTTTCTCCATATGAAATCCAATGAGGCCGGAACCACTCTCAAACATCCTGAGTCATTTCATGGTAATGTTAAAAATTTAAGTAAAAGGATGAAAATGAAGATTAAGGAGAATGTCACTTTTACTTTAAGAATTTAACATTACCATGAATAGCATATCAATACTAGGGCCTAGACTTGATCATGAAGCTGCCAAAATGCTCTACTCCTTGCTGCAACAGCACAAATCACTTGCCAAATGAAAATATTAATGAGCAAACACGCCCTTTTCTTTCCCGCACTGAGCTTAGCAAGTCCTGGAAACCGGACACGTGTCCTAAAATCGCGACACGCCCCTGAAAATCGCGACACGCCCTCGGACACGACATGTCCTGTGATTTGGACACGAATCCGGACCGAATCGTGTCGGATTCACCGGATTCGGGATTCGCATGGGGTTTAGGACAAATTCGGTGACTTAGGTTGTTAATAATAAGCAAAAAGAGTACTATCTTATATTGGCCCTTCCACTGCCTCTCCTCCAGACACATTGGGAAACTAGTTGATTGATAGTGGTGCCTCAAGACGCTTTATTGGATACAACGAAGCCCTCTCTAAGTTGATAGAAAAGGAGACAAACTTGGAGATCATCCTTGGAAATGATGCCACCTATCCCATGAATAGAGTAGAGAATGTTACCCTTTAATTTATTCAAGGTACACTATTCATTTACAAGAAGTACTATATGTACTTGATTTCAAGAAGAACCTGGTGTCCATTTCAGTCATGGAGGACAAAGGATTCAAGGTGGCATTCATCGATGGAAAGGTACTTGTTTGGAAAAGAAGTTTTAAAGATGCTTTTACTCTTGGGTTCAAGGTTGACACTTTGTATCAAGTTGGAGGAAGTCCAACGGGATCCATGTCTTGCGACACATCTCTACAATCTGAACTATGGCACCGGAGGTTTGCCCATCTTCATTATAAGGCCCTACCCGATGTGAGACAAATGGTGACAGGTATGCTCGAGTTCAAGATAGAGCATGAAGGTGTATGTCCGGGATGTGCCGAAGGAAAGCTTACAAGGGAGCCATTCCCCTCAAGTAAAAGCAAGACCATAGATATATTGCAATTGATCCACTCTGACATATCTAGTATGATGCCCGTAAACTCTTTGGGAGGATACTTATATTATCTCACCTTTACGGATGATTATTCTCACAAGACCTAGATCTACTTCTTGAAGAAGAAGGATGAAGTGTTCACCTACATCTGACACTTGAAAGCCTTGATCGAAAACTAATCCAAGAAGAAAATCGAGATATTGAGGACTGGTAATGGGACCAAGTACGAATCCAATGAATTCCAAGATTATTGCAGAGAACCTGGCATTAAGAGGGAGACTACGACGCCATACACTCCTGAGCAGAATGGTGTGGCTGAAAGGAAGAATCGCTCTATTGTAGAAGTAGTTTGTGCCATGCTTCATGATCAAGGCCTTCTGAAGTTCCTATGAGTTGACGCTGCAAATACCACCGTGTATGTTCAAAACCGATGCCCTCATCAAGCATTGGACTCCAAGACTCCAGAAGAAATGTTCACTGGTAAGAAACTCGATGTCTCTCATTTTAGAATTTTTTGAAGCCTTGTATATTTTCATGTGCCGAAAGAGAAAAGAAGCAAATTGGGTGCAGCATCTGGGAAGAAAGGAATCTTTGTGGGTTGTAGTGAAAATTGTAAGGGATATAGAATTTATGTGCCTGGTCAAAAGGAAGTTGAGATAAGTCATGATGTCACCTTTGACGAAGATATGGCCCCAGGAAGATCAACAACCTTCCTATTCCAAGGAAGGACAAAGAAGTTGACACTAGAAATCAGGGTGCAAAAGAAGACGAAACGATGCCTAATGTTGATGAACCTATGGATCCTCTTGATCCTCCTCCTCATGAGTTGTCCTCCTCCAAAAGGAGACCCTCATGGATTAGGGAGACTCTCGAAGATGCTGAGAGACACATTCCACCAAGGGGGACTTTCCGTGAAACCAAGAAGTAGAAAAAGTATCAAGGATATTTGACTGCCATTAGCACAATTATTCAAAATGAGCCTTCATCATTCAAAGAAGTCGTGAAGCATAAAGTATGGTAGGTTGTTATGAATGAAGAATACGAGTCAATTAAGAAGAATGATGTCTCGGATGTGCTCCCTAGACCCTAGGACAAATCAGTTGTCTCATTTAAGCGACTCTACAAAATCAAGCGTGGAGTTGATGGAAGTGCAGAAAAGTTCAAGGCTCGCTTTGTTGCTCGAGGCTTCTCTCAAACGGAAGGTGTAGATTACAATGGGATATTTGCACCTGTTGCCCGATACACCACCATCCGCTCGATCATAGCCCTTGCTGCCTCTCAAGAATGGAACCTACATCAGAAGGATGTCAAGACCGCTTTCTTGCATGGTTCAATCAAAGAGGAAGTATATGTGGAGCAACCCGAGGGGTTTGAGGTTCATGATTGGGAATCTCATGTATGCAGGTTGAAGAAACCTCTCTATGGATTGAAGCAAGCACCTCGGGCTTGGTATGAGAGGATCAATAGCTATCTAACGAAGTAGCGATTCACTAGAAGTGAAGTTGATCTAAACCTTTACTTTAAAGTTGAAAATGATAAACCTATCATTCTGGTACTTTATGAGGACGACCTCTTTCTGATAGGTGTAGACCCTCTCATTGACAAATGTAAGAGGGAGTTGGCTTCTGAATTTGAGATGAAGGACCTAGGACCAATGCATTATTTCCTAGGGTTGGAGGTCTGGCAAAAGCCAGGTGAAATTTCCCTCTCAAGGAAAATAAGTTGTGAAGATATTGGAAAAATTTGGGATGGTGGGCTACAAGCCTGTGACTACTCCGATGGAACTTAACTTTAAGAAGTTATGTGGTAGTGTTGCTGGGCCTGAATTGGGAAATGCTTCTAAGTATCGTCAACTCATAGGAGCACTGATGTTCTTTGTGAACTCCCGTCCAAACATATGTTTTGCAGTTAACACATTGAGCAAATATATGATTGAGCCTCATCATATACATTGGATTGGTGCCAAGAATCTTCTGAGATATCTTCGGGGCACAATCACTCATGGACTGAGATACACTGCCAGAGATGTGAGGTTGCATGGTTATTCTGATGTTGATTGGGCTGGCAACGTGGTGGATCACAAGAGCACTTCTTGATGTTGTTTTTCTTTGGGTTCTGTTTCGATATCCTGAATGAGCAAGACGCAGAAATCAGTTGCCTTGAGCACCGCCGAGGCCGAATACATCGCTGCTAGTATGGCCTCCTGTGAAGTTGCCTGGTTGATGAAGCTCTTTAGTGAGTTGTTTGGACATGTGTTGTGTTGGATTCCATTGTGATCCTCTTGGACAACCAGGGTGGGATCTGATTATCATAGAATCCCATGTTTCATGATCGCTCCAAGCATATAGATATCAGGTACGACTTTATCCAAGATATGGTACAATGAGGAGCAATAAGGCTCCACCACATTGGGACTGATGAGCAGGTTGCCGATATTCTGACAAAGCCCCTGGGGAAGGTCAAGTTCTTGGCCTTCCTAGAATGACTTGGAGTCATGGAGAGACCTTATGAGAGTCTTGTATGAGATGGACATTGGGCTCTGGGAGCTCCAAGGGGCTTGGGGTACTTCTTGGAGCGATGAGCAACCATAGGGTGAGTGGTTCAGCATTCCCCTAGTGGTTTGTTGTGTACAAGGTGAGTGGTTCAGCCTTCCCTTGTGGTACCCCTTGGTGACATGTAGGCAAGATGAGTGGTTCATCCTTCTCCTGCTCAGAGATCCTACCCATGCAGTCTAGAACTCATGGGAAATGAGGGAAATGAGGATAGGGACAATAGTACTACTAATGGTTGCATCGTGCACTATCGTACTCCCGATGCTAGGATGACCGATATTAATCTAGGATTAATTGGAACTGACTTCGGGTCAGTAAGAGTGGTATGAGACACTCTCTTTTGATTAAAACTGACTTTAGGTCAGTAAGAGTGGTATAACACACTCTCCTTTGACTGGGACTGACTTCGGGTCAATAAAGAATGGTATGATACAAGAAAAAACTTTTGGGTAGAGGAAGGCAGCATCTTAGTCCCCTAAAGAATCATTGTTCCTTGCTCCAAATGAAAAGAATAAGTCACATGATTCTCCTAAAAGAAGTGGTGGCAAAGGAGGGCATAGAAGGAAGAATCACAGAGGTAAGGGAGGTAAACACCATCAAGGTAAAAGATTTGATCTCCAATGGATTTGTTGTGACAGAGATGGAAATGATGCATCCACATGCAGCTTCAGCAAAAGGTAAAGCACTAAATTTGCGCGTTACATTGTTGCCCATTGTAATATTGGAGTAACTGATGATTTGTTTCATACTTCATTTATTTTCTTGGAGAGATGCATGGTTACTTGATATAGGTGCAACATGCCATTTTGAAAAGACTTCTTTGAAGACATCAGTGACAATGTAGATGGCGCAGTGTACTTTGTAGACAAGACAAGTCTCAAGCCATACAAACTTGGCACAATCAAGCTTAAACTGCCATGACTTTTGACTTTCTTCTACATGATGTACTCTACCTTCTAGAATTGCGAAGAAATCCATTGTCTCTTGTTCACATTCACCAGATCAAGCACTCCATTCATATGTTTAATGGAAAAGTAGAGATAAGGAAAGCATTTGGCAACACAATCATCATAACTAGAATAGTTGAGGAAAGACTACTAAAGTTGTAAGTAACAACTATTGGTGTACAGAAGTCTACATGCCTTTCTCAATACAATGTAGGTACATTGCCATACAAGCTTCTACTACATGCAATATTTGGATTCCCAACTATTCCAAAGAAGTTGAAGCAATGTGATGCTTGTATCCAAGGAAAACATAACAAACAACGATTACATGATTCTACTTCTAGAGCACAAAGAAAATTTGCACTAATTCATTCTAATTTGTCAAGCCCTATGCCTATTCCTTCTACAAATGGAAATACATATATATGATGACTTGTATTGATGATTACGTTGGGAGTGTTGGGTATACTTGTTGAAAAGTAAATCAAGAGCTTTTGAAACTTTCAAAAAAAATCATGCACGGATGGAAAATGATGCACAATCACATAATGGCTCCCCTCATATTGATAATGGAAAATAATATACTTCTAATGAATATGAAAACTATCTTCACCAACATGGAATTCAACATCAAACTATTGTTCCATACAATCCTCAACAAAATAGTGTAGTTGAACGAATGAACAAGAAAATTTTGAATATGGTTTGCTCCATAACGTTTTTCAAAAATGTAAATTTGATGTTTTGGGTTGATGTAGTTATATTTGAAGTCTATCTCAAAAACAGATGTCGATCTCATGTTCTCATAAGTAAAGCTCCTTATGAGATGTGGTATGGCCACATTCTTTTGGTAAGACATCTTAAAAATCTTTGGTTCCGCCTACTATGCCTTTGTTCCCAAGGAACAAAGAGCAAGCTTAATGCAAGGAATCAAAAATGCATCTTCTTGGGGTATTCATATACCACCAAAGCATATAATCTTTACGATGAGGTAAAGATGAAGTTTGTATTATCTAGAGATGTAATTTTTCTTGAATTCCAAGACAGACAACATTGTTGAGTGGCAATTTGATCGTTTGGATAGAATCAATCAATCAAAACCTTATCATGAACTTTATAATGAAACTCCATATCTTGGAGAGGGGATCCCTATTTTGGATCAATCTATGAATCTCCTTCTAAAACACTATCTCCCCCTCATGAAGTTTCGACCACTTCTTCAAATCAGGAAGACCCTTTGATTGACGTGATTGAGAGGATTGTAAGGCTAAATCTTGATACAGCACCATATCAAAAAAAACAAGGCAACCTAGACCATCTCAAAAAGGTCCCCCAAAATGGCTCACCAAAACACTTGAAAATGGTCATCATGATGAAGTCGAAAGGACAAAAACCAAAAGTTCCACTAGACGAGATGGAGGTGATGTAGATAATTCTAATTTAATTGATGATATGGATGTTTCATATGATCATGAATTTAATTTGTCCACTAATATTGAACCAACTTCCTTTAAAGAAGTTGCTTCTCATGATGAATGGAAAGAAGCAACGCGGAAGGAGAAAGATGCTCTCATAAAGAATGGAACATGGAAACTAGTGGACTCTCCATTTGAAGCCAAACCAATTGCCTACAAGTGGGTCTACAAGAGCAAGTACAAATCAAATGGCTCACTTAACAAGCACAAATCAAGGCACGTGGCAAAAGGATTTGCACAAATAGAAGGTGTTGATTATGAAGAGGCCCTTTCCCCCACAACAAAATGGGCAACCATCCAAACTCTCTCTTTGCCTTGGCAGCTCAAAATGGATTAAAGGTTCATCAAATAGATGTGAAGATTGCTTTCTTGAATGGAAACTTGAAAGAAAATGTCTTCATGTCTCAGCGAGAAGGTTTTGTTGTGAAGGGACAAGAACAAAAAGTATGCAAAGTTGCAAACTCATCAAATCCTCATATGACATAAAAGAAGCATTGTGACCCTGGTATGAAAAGTTCACCAATCTTATGAAATTAAACTTCATACACTTAATTTTAATGATGCAACTCTATTTGTCAAGAAAATTCGCAAAATTGTTATCTATCTTGTGGGATATGTAGATGATCTGTTGATAACATAGAACAATGAAAACTATATCATGCATCCATAAAGAAAAAAGAAAATCATTTGAGATGACAAATTTGGGAGACCTTCACTACTTCTTGGGCATTGAAGTGACTCAACATCCAAGGAATCAGGACTATATTCCTTCTCAAAAGAAGTACATTGGAGAATTGTTGAACAAGTTTGGCATGGCCAAATGCAACCATTTTACCACTCCAATGGAACAAAATATAAATCTCACATCTAAAGAAGGGAATGAATTAGAGAATGCAACTAAGTATAGACAACTTGTGGGAAGTCTTATCTACCTCACCACTACCAGACTAGATATTTCATTTACCGTTCAAATCCTTTGCAAGCTTATGCAAAACCCTGATCAAGGACATTGGTCTGCTACAAAAATAGTTCTAATGTAGTAAAAGAAAAGAACTCAAGACTTTGGACGCAAATATTCATAGGTGGATGACTTCAACTTGATTAGATATTCTGATTCAGATTTTGATGGAGATAAGGAAAGTGGAGTGTCTACTTCAAGGTATCTTATAAGTCTTGGATCAAGAACTGTCTCCTGGGAGACATGCAAACAATCAGTTCCAGCAGATTCCACATCTCAGGAAACTATGTGGCAGTTGCAAAAGCAACAAAGGAGACTGTGTGGTTCAAGAAAATTCTTAATAACTTGCAAGGAAGCAAGTGAACTATACTTTTGATTGACAATACTTCTACAATTAAGTTGGCCAAGAATCCCAAATTCCATGATAGAACCCAGGGTTGTAAGGGAAACATCCAAGGTCAACAAACTCTGAGAAGAGCTGAAAAATATGGCAATATCGAACTCAAAGCTGAAGTTCTTGTGACATCCAACGTCAAAAAACTCTGAGTAGAGTCCAAAAATATGATGATGTGCTCCTATCCAAGATAATTAAGGCAGCTATGGGAAGAAGTAACAACCGTACACCAACTACTAGTTGCTCCCATGACAAGTTAATCATTGAGAAATTCATGTTCAGGGGGCATTAACTGATCTACAACTATCTATCAATATCTCCAATATCTGTATTGTGCCTCATAATGCCATTGAGTAACATAGGTCTAAAGAAAGATGTATCTACTGACAAAAATAACAAAGAAATATGCCCCGACCCCTGCAAAGAAAAGCTTACAAATTAAATTCATATAACAGAAAGATGAAATACTAACATAGAAAACATTACTTCCCACTAAGCCTTCCCTGTAAAACTGCTGTTGAAATTAAATTGATGTAATTTTTATTGGTTATCTACAAAGAACTTGAGGAATATCGAGGTTGACAAGAATGCCAAATTGCTTCCCTAGGGTAGCTCGCGCCTAGAAGATAGTTAGAAGATAATAAGAACGCATCATATGCATCTTATAAATAACACCTTCAATGAAAATAAAGCACTTGGAAAATGCTTTGTACAGTTGCAAGAAAGATATCATCGTGAACAGCTTGTAAAACTTGGATATGATAAAATTTTGAAGCATAGAGAGGTGATACTGAAACTCAAGATAGATCTCAAAGAACTTGGATATGACAACAATTTGAAGCATATAGAGGTGGAACTAAATGTCAAGATGGATATCAAACCATCAAAACTAAACACGGCTGAAAACAGTTTTCAAGGTTCTCATGGTAGGCATATAGAAGGAAGTATTTCCTTGATAATAAAGAAATTAAAGGAGCAGATTTGAGGAACCAGGCAAGCAGGAATTACATCAAGTGAAGCTCCAGCCTGCTGAGTCAATAACTGTTGTGTGGACCGAATGACTGCCCCCAACACTGCTGGTGTTGGCAAACCTCCAGCAGCTGATTGTAAACCCGTTGATCTGATACCCTCTGCTTCATTGCTTTCTAAGGTACTAGTTTGTGATTGATTATCAAAACCTGTGACATGTATGAATAGAATTCAAAGTTTCATCCACAATATCTTCCATCCAGGAAAATCTATGATCCATTCTGTGAGCAGGTATAATTCCATTTATTAATTTTAATTCAATAAGCAGCCTAACAAAGAAAAAAGAAAATAAACTCACTGTTTAGTGCAAATTCATTCCTCATACGATTTAAATAATGGGACAATGTTGTCAATGAATCCGGGATAACCTGCAAAATCAAGCAAAGGAAATTAAATTCATTCCACAATTAGACTAAAAGGCACCTTGCATTTTAAACAGAGCTACAACATACGTATGGAGATTATAGGGAAACCCACCGTGGCTTGCTGAAAAGGCCTTAGCAATGGTGCTGCGGGGAAACGAAATGAAACATGACCAGGATCAACCTGAACATCTGAGATATGATCAGCCTGTGGCTGATTGGTATCTGATCTGCTACCATCATTGCCTGCCCTTTCTTGCCCTTGCAAACCAGTTCCTTGCTGGCCATGAGATGGTAAAACAGACTGAAAATTTGAGAAATCCAAGGGATAATCTTATTTAAATCCAATCATAATCATGAAGGAAACCCTCAAAAATCTAGAAATAAGGAGTGGGACTCCATAGCAGCACTCACAGCAATAGTACTTGACCCATTGCCAATGCTAGCATTTACAGGTACGAGACTACCAATGCCAACAGAATTCAACACTGCTGAAACAATCTACACATAACAAAAATGCCAATCCATCAGACCCCTGAAACTAGAATTGGATCTCTTTAATCGCTTGGGAGACCTTGCAAAAATTAAAAACATTAAATGACAATAAGATACTCCTACCAAAATAGAAGTACTACGTACAAACATCAATTCCTCTGAGATGCAATACATTGCAAATTTATTAACTTACCCTGTTTAAATCTGGAATACCCCCATCACCTTGATCTGGAATGTTAAAGGTCCCAAGCACCACACTGTGGGACACTTGCCCACCCCTGTTTCGAGTATCACCTGCAATAGGAACAGCTCCTGTGCCATAATAAGGTTCAGATTTCTTTTTCAAATATGATTTCTTAGCAACCCTTACTAGCTATGCAGATGCTACATTGTAATCATGCTTCTTTTGATTGTTTAAAATTTAATTATTGCCAAATATTATTCCAAAGTCTAGAACACATTCTCTAAAAGCATAACACTAAAGAGATTACCCTGAACTAGAAATATTATAAATGGTGGTCAACCACCAATTTCAATCTGTATCACAACTTACTCCTTTCCTGAAACATGACTGACATAAGCAAGGTAGGCTCAACATCGCTTACTAAAGTCCATAACCTACTGTTAAAGAGTGTGTCATACAAATTGTTAACTGGTCATAAACTATCAAATTTCATTCCACTGGTTCACAACCTAGTCAATGTTTCCTCCATAGGTTCAGCCTCAAAAATGAGCTATGAACTACTGCATGATTAGTATTCTTACATGCACAAAGGTGACAACCACAATCACTCTAATGTTTGTCAATCATACTGTATATTTCCTCAAATATGATTAATATAAGCAAATACTACCTAAAAATCAATAGCAAAGTTCAAAACGTTACATCCAAGAGGTATGTTATACACATTTAAAGTTACGCACATGAAAAACAAAATGGTGCATAATAGTGAACTACCAAATTTCATGCCACTTGTTCCTAAATTCTTCATTTCTTGTCCAGATTCAACCTCCGCATAAGAACTTTAAAGTTTAAACTACCATATGCTTAACAATCTTACATTCATGATCACATTAGAATGCCATATATATTTGACAAGAATAGTGAAATTAAGCACAAGCATGTTGCATGTAGCAATGGTTTTCTTTCCTCTTAATAGAAAAGTGCAATTTATGAAATACATTCAGATAAAAGAAAATTTTGAAAATCCCCGGAAGGGCAGCTCAATTGGCAATGGCCATATTACAAAGTATCATGTAAGCTATAAGATATGAGATTCAAACCCCACTGATTAACTTGTGTCTGCAAAAGGGCCATAGGTAGGAACCTAGAGGCTACATCGGTAGCAATCGGAATTGACCCCACATCACACAAGTATGAAATCAGTCCATTTGCCCATTCCTCTAGATTCCAAAAAAAAAAAAAAATTAAATTAATAAAAAAAAATGGAAAATAACTAATTGACTTTGTTAATTATAATTAACTTCTGCAAGAAAGGCAGCTAAATGTTTTTGGAGTGTCTTCATTGCTAGTTGAAATTATAAAGGCACAGTCTCAAATCTATTTGCACTAACTCGAATAAAGGGAATTTTAACAGATACTAGGTTGTTCAGCATAACTGATTGAAACTAAAAGTAAAAGGGGCATCTTAGAATTGTTACATAAATAAAGAATAAAATAGCTATCTGATTCACAATCCCAACAAAAGGTGACATACAAATTTGACAAGCATTTCATCTCTCATTTATGCAATCAAATATTCAAATCCAAATCAAGTCATCTGATACCTCTTGCTTTAATGAACTTATTTTTTCAATTCAGACAAGATGCTCACAAAGAAGCCTAAAGCAAACGAATCTTCTCACTTGCAAGTCCCCATGCCTACAGAGCCTCATCGATCTCACAAATGTTACAGAAAGTTAAGGCCCTTTAATCTATGTTTGGATTATTCTTTATAAAGCATCATGGACCTTGTTATCCTTCTCTAAAAGGCAGCTATTTTATCCAGAATTCAAGAACCAGCTCATTTTGCTCTGAGAGGCAAAGCTAAGAAACGTGTTTATGCAAAACCAAAAAAGAACAACAATAATAATTGAGTAGAACCCAATGAAAATTAATAGTACACGTTCAATAATAACTAAAAAAACTCTAGAGGCAATGCAAAACAACTTATACCTTGAGATTCCGAATGGCCATCACCAGCAATTCCTGCCATAAATGAAGGTGGCTGTTGAAGGGGCTGTCGAACCACCAAATGTAGTGTGTGTCCATCCTCAACATCTAATTATGATTAAAAAAACAAAAATCTCACATGCACACAATATAATAACACCATTAACAAGGAACATATAAAACACAAAGTCGACTGCAAGACTGATACTCGGTGAAAAACAGAATAATTCACTGTATAATTCACTCTAGGATTTGGAGATTAACTGTATGCAGTGTTGTGTTAATATTTTGAAAACTCAAGATGAGACACCAAAATTATCATGATAAAAGAAACTCATGGTCATGATTAGAACATGTAGACCACGAGCAGGAATATTAAGTTTGGGAATAAGCCAATAGTTTGTGTTACACCACATGTTGTATGGGGTGCCCAAGGACCATTTCATGACACTTGGATGACACTCATGAACTTTCTATGTACCAGTTGCATATCCTGGGAGTTATTATGGTGCAAATGTTAATTTTGGGGCTAGTACCACGGTTTTAAAACCCGGCCACGTTGATATGCTACCCAGTCAAACTGGCCAGTTCATTAGGCTCGGAGGTCAACCTGGCCAATGACCCCGGTTTGGACCGAGGTAGACCCCGGTTTGGGACACCAAACCAGCATGAACCGGTATAACCTGGCCAGTTCCTTCATAACCCAGCCATGTCACTGCCAACTCCCATATGCGCGGCTGTGAACCCATTCTGAGCTGTTTTGGATGGCTCTGAGTGGTTTTTCGGGAAAGTAGGGGCTGTTTTCCCTCCAAAAACAGCCCCTCCAAGCCTACAAAATCAATCCTCCCCTCTCATTTACCTTGCACATCTCATTTGGAGTTTTCATGAACTTCACTGTGAGCTTGGAAAGTGTTGAGTTTTTGCAGAGGTAGTGCTATGTTACCGGATCCGTCAAGCCTGATGGCTGGATCCGCGGATCCCCGGATCAGAGACGGATCCGGATCCGGATCCGTATAGATCCGCCTGTCTCCTCTCTGTGTGTAAATACTGTATATCGGCAAAAATTTCTCTCCGTGGGTAAAAAACTGTAATTCAGCACAAAATTTCTAAACAGAAATATCAATGCAAGTCAATTTCGAATGTTAAGAAATGGATTAAAAATCCCAAGGCGAAAATAAATTTAAGTTGTTGGACGTCATAAAATTTGTTATTTTTACATTGAAATGTATTATTTTTAATACAATATACTATAAACTTTAATTCAAGTGAATGAAGCTATAATGGTAAGAACGAGCGGATATGAAGTCCGAGCGGGAGTTGGCGGGCCACAACTTATTATTTCTATGTTGACCGTATTGTAAACTTTAATACAAAGGTATATTATAAACTTTATATTATTTAATACAAATACATATTATAAACTTTATATTATTTAATACAAATATATATTCTAAACTTTAATAATACAAAGATATCTTATAAACTTTGTATTATTTAATACAAATACATATTATAAACTTTAATACATGTGACGTCAAGATTATAATCTACTTGTATTTATTTAGAAGATATTTTATTTAAAGTTTAAAAGGTAAGTTTATATTTTAACAAATTTTTCAAGTTAAAAATAGTTTTTCTAAACAAAGTTTAATATTTGCTTAATATAATAATTATAACTAATAATAATGTTAAATATTTATAAATGATGCATTAATTATATTATGATTAACTTA
>APFE030622176.1:0-76185 GCA_000404065.3 Pinus taeda
GATCTAAGGAACACCAAAGGATCGTCGATGTGGCACATTTTCCTGTGCATGAAGGAACAACTGTTCGCCACGAAGAAGACTGTCCGCCATCCTAGAGCAGTTAGCCACCCAACCATAAAACTTATTTAAAGCTTGGTACCCTGAGTCAGTGTCATGTAATGCCAGAATTCAAAGCTTGGATGCGAATTGCATGAGAAATTATAATATAATAACTATGCTATAAATCAATTAACAATGTACTTATAAAGAAATATATACATAGAACAATTGCAATTATTAAAGTCTCCATACCTATATAATTGAAATAACCATGTGCAATTATGTTTATTATAAATAATTATTATTATTATTATTAGTATATGACAATGTGTATATACCAACTCATTATTCATTATGTAATTTGATAATTATTTTAAGGTTTATAATAAAAAAATCAAATGAGTTTTAAAGACAAATTATTTTTTTTTATTAAATAAAAAATGTTTAAAATTAAAAAAAAAAAAATTATTAATATATTAAATCAATATTTATTCAATAAAATTAGTTAATTTCATATACCGTAAATTAAAAATTAAAAGTGGAAACTATTGAATTACATCAATTATTATTTCAGAAATTTAATAAATATAAACTTATATTTTTATAATCAACCTCATTATTAATGGTTTATCTATAAATTACCATAAATTCAAGACTGGTATAAATTATGCTGTTTGAATAGTATAAAATTAACTATGGTAAAGGACTAATACTGTATAAGTGGATTAATGTTAATTATGACACAACATATAGAATCTTGCTATTAAAATTTACACAAACACAAAAATGAAACATTGAATTGAGATTTCTATTATAAATTAGGTGTCTCGTCTTTTGTTTTTTTTCTTCCTAATTTAACCAAAAAAACATCAAATTTTTTTGTTTTTCTCTATTTTTTATTTAAAAGAAAACGAAGTCTCCACTCCCACTTAAAATGGACAATAATTCCACTACAAATATATATAAAAAAATAAAAAAATTTCCATCTCAGAAGGATTCAAAAACACACTATGCTTTTTCCTGCTTTTCTATATTCTTTGTGTAAGGAAAAGCACAGTTTCCACTGAGCTCAACGTGGATAATCATTCCACTTCAAATATATGAAAATAAAACAAAAAGATACTCATAAAAATTGGGAAAGCACAATTTCCACTCCAGATCAACGTCGATAATCATTCCACTTCAAATATATGTAAAAAAAAACAAAAAGATACTCATAAAATTTCAAATTTGAGAGAAAAACCCACCATGTTTTTTTTTTGCTTTTCTCTGTTCTTTGTTTAAAGAAAAGCAAGGTCTCACTCCAACTCAACGTAGAAATTCATAAAATCTTAAATTAGAAGGAAAAACACACCCTGCTTTATTCTATTTCTCTATTCTTTGTTCAAGGGAAAGCAGAGTCTCCGCTCCAGCTCAATGTAAACCATAATTCCACTCCAAATTAAAATAATAATAAAAATAATGAGGAGATTCTTAAAACCTCAAATTAGAGGGCCATTTAAAGAGACAACAATGAACAATTTTTATTTCAAGATTTATATTATAAATTTAAAATTATATTGAGTTGTTTTTTTTAATAATCTAAAGATTAATATTATAAAACTAATAACAATATGATATTGATGCGGTTCTGAATAGATTAAGATTAGTAATAATATTAGTATGTTATATTAGTTAGGAATAAAAAAAAGATTAATATTAAAATTATGAAATTATTAAGGTTATTAATTATGGTGTTTTTTTATTGGAATTAAGTATTTTAATAATTGTGTTAATTAATATTTTTTATTAGATGGTCTAAATTGAAAGATGGTAGTATATTTTAGTGATGGTCACTTTGTCACTGAATGAATAAAATTGAAAGTGATAACTTTTTTTTTCAAAAGAAAAAAATAGATTTTATATTAAAGCATTAGATCCATTACATATAGTCATTGTATATCATATACTCTTAATATTGAGTTTCATATCAACTACTAGGCTATGACCAAAAAGTGATATAAATATTATAATCCCATAAACATAGTATGTAGTGTAGGATGACAGATAAGTTCCAAACATACTATAGTATAAGGAGCAAAAAATTATATATATAGGGGAAACTATCATATATATATATAAGAACAAGTACAAATAAAATAAAATAACATAAACGAAATAAGTTACATTTCTTTTTCTTTACCTGTACATCCTTCCAATTTATAATATGTCTAGGATTGTATACATATTTCTTTAACAATGAGACATGAAATACATTATGAACACAAATATGATTGGGTAAAGAAAGTTGATATGTTACCGACCCTATTCTCTCCAATACTTGAAAATGATCACAATATTGTGGTGCTAATTTTGTACAACCACCCCACCTTAAGGTGTTTTTTCGAGGCTTAAATCACACATAAACATGATCTCAAACTCGAAACTCGCAATATGTCCTCATATTATCAGCATAAGCTTTATGCCTGTGTTGAGTAACCTCTAAATGTTGTTGTACTTTTGTCACAGTTTGATCCATTTACACAAGCATATTAGGCCTTATAATTAGTTTGTCTTAAGGGCTAATCCAATTGGTAAGAGTTCTGCATCTTCTTCCATAAAGAACTTCAAATGGGTTCATTTTTAATGATTCGGGATAACTATTATTATACACAAACTTGACTAAGTGAAGATACTCCTCCCATTTGGTTAGTTGTTACATAAGCTACGTTTGCAACATGTCTTCCAACACTTGTTTTACTCGCTTAGTTTTCCCATATGTCTGAGGATGGTAAGAAATACTAATCTGAACTTGGGTACCTAATCTCACAAAAGATCCTTCCAAAAGTCCGAGGTGAATTTTACATCTCTATTCGGGATTATCATTTTAGGAATACCATGCAATCGAAACACCTCTCTCATAAAAATATCAACAATATGCACCATCTTGTATGTGGAATGTATTGAGATGAAATGTGTTGTTTTACTTAGCTTATCAACTACCACCATGATGGAGTCATTGTGTTTGTTAGATCGGGGTAACCTAGTTATGAAATCCATGGTGACAACATCCCATTTCTATTCTAGAATTGGTAAGGGGTGTAACAACACTGTTGGGTGCTAGTGTTCAACTTTGACTTACTGGCATTCTATACACTTAGCCAAATAATCTCCAATGTCCTTCCTCATTCTCGGCGAGAAATAGTTTTTCTTCATTGCAAAAAATAATTTCTAGTATCTAGGATGGCGAGCATATGAACTCCTATGAAATGAATCTAAAATCATTTTTTGATGGTTGTTTGGTTAGGGACATACACCCTTCCATTAAAGGTTAGAAATTGTTCTTTATTTATCCCATAATTAGATTGATTTCCTGATCTCATTTCTAAATCTGCTTACTGCCATAAAAATTCATACTCAGGATCCTTTAAAGAAACTTATTTAATTTGTTTAGAAAAACTAATTTTAGTTTGGCTGTAGAAAACCTCATACACAAATTGTACCTATCTACTTAAAACATCAACTACTCGATTCTCCTTCCCTTTCATATGTTTTATTTCAAAGTCAGATTCAATCAAGAATGATGTCCACCTAGCTTGGTGGGTGCTAATATTATTCCATTTGAATAAATTGTTTAACCTGCTATGATAAGTAATTAAAATAAATCTTTTTCCAACCAAATAGTGTCCCCACATTAATGTCATCAATAAATATTATTTTATTTTATTTTATCTAAGACTTGAAAATGCCATTCATTAGACTCATAAACATGGTTGGAGCATTAGTAAAGCCAAAAAGAAAAACCACAAATTCGTAGTGCCCATATCGGGTTCTAAATGTTGTTTTATAAACATCTTCCTCGATTCTAATTTGATGGTAACCAAATATCAAATCAATTTTAGAGAACACCATGGTGCCTTTGACTTGATCAAATAAATGATCTATTCTCGGCAATGGGTATTTATTTTAAATTGTTTATTTGTTCAATTGTCTACAATCAATGCATAAACATAACGTACCACATTTTTTGTTACGAACAACGCCAAGGCTCCCCAAGGTGACACACTTGGAAGTATAAACCCTTTTTCAAGTAACTCTTGCAATTGCATTTTAAGTTCTGTCAATTAAGGGATGATCATACGGTAGGGAGTTTTAGACACTGGGGTTTCTCCTAGAATTAGTTTAATTGTAAAATCAATGCTCTGTTTAGGTTGTAGCCCAAGGATTTCCTCTAGGAACACATCCACAAATTCCTAAATGATGGGTATGTTTTCTATTGGCAACCTTTCCTCAAACATTTACCCAAATGAGTAGTGGTGATAGGTCGCAACTTAATAGGTCTTTTAATACCCTTAACTTCTAACCTCTATCCCTCCTCTATAAGGAAATTCACAATATTTACAGTTTACGAAGGACCAATTTCCTTCTAACCAATCCATACGAATCAATATATCGTAAGAGCCTAAAGGAAACACATTCAAACTTGGTTGGATAAGTTATCCTACTACTTCAATTGTGCAGGCTTCCACCTTAGCAGTGACCCTTCTTGTGGCTCCTGTGGATAACTGGACTAACTAGGGATTTTTAAATTTATAGGTTTGTTATTGAAAACTTTCAATTATCTTTGCACTGATATAAATTAGACTAGCCCCTGGGTCTATTAAAATAACAACAGTATGGTTAGCCACTTTACCTTCCAATTCTATAATTGTAGGTTGATATTCTGCTTAATGATCCTCTAGTGTAGTGTTAATTCTTGGTATAATTCTTGCCACCTCTACCACTATGGAAGCTTCCTATATGTTGGAATCTTGTTCTATTCTATTGTGATGTGGATAATTCTTATAATAATGAGGCTCTCTATAGCCCTAGCACTACAAGGGAGGATTTTGCACTTGATTTGACTCTAGTTTGCTGGAAACCTTAGTCTGTTTGAACTCATTTTGCATCTTGAATTTATGTTTCTCTTTCCCAGGTTGTCTATTTTGTTTTCCTTTGCGTACATTCCTGATGTTAACATCTTTTATATTTTTTGAGTTCTAGAAATTCTTCTGTCCCTTCTTAATCAACTATTTTTTTCCATTGTCTCCTTTTTACTTTGCCTATTGGTAACAAATCTGATCTCTACATATTCCCTCATCCATGGTTTTTAGATTATCAAATTCAATTCATTCTTTTATATACACTGGTAAGCTACTGATGAAACATTGTACCTTGGCTTTTGCCTCCATGATATAGGGAACATAATGCAACAAGGAAGTAAATCTAGTGACGAATTCATCCATGGAAATTTTCCCTAATTTCAGTTCATGGAATTCTTTTGCTTTTTCATCATAGAATCGTTCTGGAAAATATTTATCCTTAAAATATTTTTGGAAGTTTCCCCATGTTAGCTCTTGCTTGTCAATTCCCCGCATTGTCTTAATTTCCTCCCACCAGAGGGTAGCTTTTCCCTGTAGTTGATAGATCACCAGTCAAGCTTTCAAATTATCACCATATTCATATATTTGAAAGTACTTGTTCATATTAATTAACCATGCCTTAGTAGTTTCCTCAGACTTTCCATCGAATGCTGGTGGTTTGATCTTTTTAAATTCACCCTGCAGCTCAACTTTCTGCCTTTTATTTCCCTCACCCCCATAAATATTATCGGATCCTTCTTCATTAAGATTTCATCCTCCATCCAATTCTTGATGTTTTCCTCTCTAACGATGTGTTTCGATTTCTGTTTCATCTTTGGGACTAGGGTCGGGGTTCCTTTGGTTTTGTCTGTTAGAGAGAATTTTTAGCATTCTTTCTTTCTTCACCCTCATTTTCTCATTATCAGCCCTTAAATTTTCCATTTCTACTTGTAATTGTCTTGCAATTTCTAATAACATCTTGTTAGCATTACAGGATTTCTCCCCCAGCTGAACCCACATTTCTAGATTACCCTCAGTCAAAGAATCAAATTTTCCTCACCCTGTAGGTCGTGTAAATTCCACTCCTCTCCTCATCATATCTCCCTTCTATGTTTCATTACACATTTTTCAATCTAGTGTACCCATATCATTACTTGTTGCATGAACAAGCATATTAAAAAAATTACCTCAATAATACAAAAAGAAAAAAAATATTTCCATCTAGATTTATATACCCATATCACACAACATTTATAAATTATAGCATTATCCAGCTATCACTTCCACAGTTGACTTCAAGCGTGGGAGATTTAAGTTATTATTTTATTATATAATAAAATAACTAAGGGCTTGTGATAAAATTTCATTACTTGAGTAGTCAACCCCACATGCATATAAACAGGATGACATAATTGTTGGTTTGATGTTTTTAGGAATGGGTGACCATGATTATTAACTTTCATGGTTTACACCCAGGAACCTATGTACTACTGAACCCTCTCGAATCGATTGGGTCGTCCACGGGCTAGAGTTACATCCGACGACTATGCTTCCTCTACCTTGTTTTTGGTAACTAATAGGTTTTGCCCCTGGAACCACCCTTCATTTGCTTCCCTCCTTTCGCTGTAACCCTCCACTCTTTGTTCTATAAGAAAAAGGACTTTTGTCTCAACTGATGCATAGGTAAATAGTCTATTTTCCTTTTGAGATAATCTTATATTTGTTCCTTTGTTAAAACATCGCTAACCCGTTACAACTATGGTTTGTTACAGAAATAACTTTCAAATCTGGCATTTCTTCTTTGCTAAACCTGTTTCTTCCACAAATAAGTTATGGTACCTTTCGACCCTTTCGACATCTGATCATGGTTCCTAGGAAAGGTGTGGGGAGCGGTAGTCATATAAGGGTTTCTTTCCCCTCTGCATGTTACCTCAGGTGAGGTTACATTTTTATTAAATTCTGCCTCCATCTAGCTTTGCTTGTTTTCTTTTTCTTGTTTAACAAGTTTATGGGTTTTTAGCCCTCCTCATGTTGTGGTCTTTCCACAAGCATGCATTCTCGGCAGATATGATTGGGCTCTTTAGTTCTGAAAGCATACCAACAGAGGGTCTCCAACCCATCGTCTTCGACCTTCAAGTGGATTTCATTCTCCACAACTTTTTCTATTGCACGTTCTTGATTACTTGGTGCTCTCATCGCATGAGCTTATGTGGTTGTTTTTTTTGTTTATATTTCAAGGGTATCGGCAATAACCCTAGCTTATTCTCAGATCCTATATTATTTTTCTTGCTACAAAATTATATATAGGGTTGGATAAACAACCCTAATTGATGTACTAGATTTTGGCTTAATTACTATTATAACTGTGTGTTTATAATTCCTCAAAGACATTATTCCTTCAAGTGTCTAAAATGGGTTTTACTAGTTTTTACAGAATACTTTTCTGCATGTTATTTTATCCTTTCAAGAATAATTTTCATCCCCGCATTGTGTTATTCATCTTATGTTTAAATATGTATGGAATTGGTTTGGTGCTTATAATAGTTAGAATTATAAGATATTATTTCAATTCATTTCTTTAAAGATGAAACCACTTCCTCTCTTTTGACCGCATGCACCCTTAAAATTATGAGGGCTAGAAAGGGTTCGAGATGGTTGCTTTTCCACGATCTGGTCCGAAAACCTAAACTCACTCCCATAATTATGTTATATGTCCCAGAGCTATTTAATACCCTCACAAATTGTTTGGATTGCACCTCCTGGTGTTTCTTGTTTTACTTCTTCATTTTTCCCACTTACCATTATCACATTTCTCACTCAGTGTCTAACTGACGAGAAAAAGGCTAGTCACAGCCAGTCATTCCTTCCATTCACAACTAGGAAGGTCAGTTTTCCATAAACTGAACCTATTAGTTCATGATACCAATCTAAGTTATGGTAAAATTCTAGTAACCTCATCACTACTAAATTTATATATAATGTTTCTATTAAACTTGCATATCTTGGTGTTCTATTTTAGATTAAATGTTTTGCATGCAACTCAGGATTATTAATGTTATAAACCCAAGAGATTGATATTATAAACCCAAAGGATTAATAAACCCAAGGGATTAATATTATGAACCGAAAGGATGGATAAACCCAGGGTATTAATAAATCTAAGAGATAAATATTATAAACTGAAGGGTCTATTAATATTTTAAGCCCAAGTTATTGAAGAAATAAACCATAAATCCAAATTCGTTCTTAGAGAAATGATTGCAACATGATATGGGGAGAAGGGTGTTCGAAAACATTTTTCCAGTTTTTTGCAAACAACTCTAAATGTTATAATAACATTCAAAAATTTCAAACGAAAGACAACTCCAAATTGTTGAATGCATGATCAAACAATGGAATCACCTAGCATAAAAAAAAACATGTGGAATCAACAAAACAATTTTCAAATAATGTTAAATATAATTAAACGTAATATATCTATATAATTTTCAAACTACACATTGACAAAAAGTTTGCATATACATATTGGATAAAATAAAAAGAGTCATAAAACTATTATTACAATTGTCAACAGAATCTCACAAATTTATAGACCTAATATTTTAAATATACTATTATTAATGTTAATAAACAAGCAATTTTCTATAAACATAATCTTATAAACCAACAAAATATTACATACAAATCTAATGTTATAAACATAGTTTCATAATAAAACTAATAAACCTAATCTTACAAAATCAATATTATTAATATTAATACAATATTATATATTTATATTATAAACTCATTATTAAAATATCTATGGTTATAAATGAACCAAAACTCATTACTAAAAACCTAATGTTATAAAAAAACCTAATGTCATTAAATATAAATAAACTTAATGTTATTAAACTTAATGTTTCAAAATAACCTAATACTATAAATAAAATTAATTTTCAACCTAATGTTATTACACTCAATGTTCAACCTAATGTTATTAAGTATTTACTGTTAAATGCTAATATTTATATTGATTTTTCAGAATGATATTTATGTTTATATTAATGTTTATGTAAAATATAATATTTATGTTTAATATAATATTTATATTTATATCAATATTTTTGTTTAGTAATTGGGGAGATTTTCAAAGGGCTCTAAACTTTTGGGATCGATTGCAGTGGCATTCGCATAAGGTTATTCCGATCACAAGACTATGTATCTAAAGATGAAGGTGAAGTCATGAAACAAGATCTATTTCGATTGCATCATTCGGGCACCTGGGACATATGGAGTATTCATTCATCTTGATCGTTCAGCAATGCATCAGAATTTTGGTGCTCATGTCAAGGCTCCTGCGGCGATGACTACTGCTGACGCTCGGCAAACCGAGGAAGGGAAATTCTCAGGATCAGATTGACGTCTTTTTGCAGTTGGACGAATAGATCTCGGGCTATGGATAGTGCTTAGGTCTAGATCTGATATAAGACATGTATTATCCACCATGGATTGTTATCTCCACAGGACTGACGCTGCTAGGTTCTTCAAGTCCTGGTCGATCCATGTTTTCCCAGCGAAAGTCAAAGGGGCAGCCACAAACCTTGACAGTTCATTAATTCCCACACTTTGGTGGAGGGAAACCTGGAGTCGAGGTCAGGTCTTTCACCATAGATCTGATTCAGGTCGTTTTTGCCTGGATCTAGAACATGGGAAATAAATGGCTCTCATTGAGAAGGAAATCTTCAGAATCGAAGGAAATAACAATGTAGAACCGGAGAAGCCAACCAGGGTGTTGACAAATCGGGAGCATCTCTCGCTGGTTGAACCCTCAAAGATGGTTGACTACATATCCAAGAAGCGGGGGCTGTCGAATGCAAAGATCTTTCTAGATCTTAGCAAGGCCATTGGGGTAGAAGCAGTCGAAGCCACTTTAGCAGGGAAGGAAGTCCTCTAGACTGAATCCTGGCCCCAAATCGCCAGCCCTAACTCTGCTAGGATAGAACCCAATCGCTTTCAAATCCTCATGAGAACGCCCATGGGAAAAACAATCTTGATTTGGACGTATGCCACAGATAGGGCAATAGATCTGAAAAACAACATAGCTAACCAGATTGGCTATCCGGTAGGCGAGCAACACCTAGTAACAGGGGGAAAATGGCTACAGGATCACAGAACCCTAAAGGAGTACAACATCAAGCCAGGATCTACAATCATCCTCAATATGAGACTGCGAGGAGGTGCAACAACTACTGACATGCATATAGCTGCTTTCTACCTCTAAACTTTGAAACTTGCCTACCTTATCTATATTATGCATTTTCATCTAAAAGTAAAACATAACTAAAATTACTCAGCTGCTACCTCTGGATGCTGGGTAGTCTCCTTGTTGACATGCTGTTGGCCTTCTTTTATCATCTGCTGAATCTCGTCTAGCTTTTTCTCCTGCATCTCCAAGGTGATCTGAATAATACGAAGCTCCCTCCTCAGATTTGGAACTCCCTGCGCCAGTTCTGCCATCTCAGTTGCTGCTTGCTCCAAGGCCTTAGCCAATAATCTCTTCATTACCCAGTATATATGGAGGGACTGTTTGAACATTAACATTCTGCCTCTAGTGTTACCACGGTCATGGATAAGAAACTCCCAATCTTCCATCTCAGAATCCGACTGAGCTTGAATGGCTTCCTCCTCCATATTCTGAATAATTCTCCTAATTCTGGGGCATGTATTCTGAGTATAAGCCCTCTCAGCTTGCTGAACTTTCTAATCCATCGTATGTCTCATCCTTCTTCCGGGTCTCCTCCTCTGTTCGCGTCTCCCTCCCCTTGCTCCTCAGGCTCTGTTCGCTCCGCCACCCCTCCAGTTGCTCGGTTCCGGCTCGCTTTCCACTTGCCTTTTTTCCCGCTAACATCCTCTGTGCTTAACCCTTCCTCCTCGCCGACCGAGCTGTTCATCACTGGTTTGCTGTTGTTCCCATTCATCTTCTACACTTTCTGGTTTCTCTTGTTCTGTTTCCTTAGGAGAATTAATGAGAATAATCTCTTGTTCAATTGCTTCTTATTTTCCTAGAGTCTTTTCTCTTCCTATAAATTCGTATTCCTCTTTCGTATTTTTTATTGATGTGGATTCATCTTCTTCACCTATGACAATGAAACCTTCTATTTTTGAAATTTCTAGTGCTTTTCCCTTCTGAGAAACAATACAAGTCTCTTAAGTGAGTTCATTGAGATTAAATTGCAAAAAATCAGTAGAATTTAACTCTTCGAATGAAATGTTGAGGTGTAGAGATTTTTCGTTTAGAAAATTTGCATACAGTTCCTCTCTAAATTATTGCAATTGTCGTCTTGAATCGCTATGTAGGAGTTTGCCTCTTTGGATACCTTGCTGAAAATCATCAATGCATATAAAAAACTACATCAAAAGGTGGTTCCTGATGAATAATTTTTTTAATATAACTGAATGATATATAATGATTGGAAATGCAAGTTTTAGGATCATAGTCATAACGAGGCAAATTAAATACCTCAAGCTCTTCAACTTCTTTGATTTTGCGTCATTTGTCTCTAATATTAATGTCACCAAACTTTATTGGGAAATTAGGCCAGAGTTTCTTTTGCATCTTACTCAACATTTTGGCTTTCCCATACAAAACAACATGATTATCCACTTCTCTCATAGAAAGTCTTTCCGGAATATATTTGGGTAGAAGTTGGGGACCAACTTCGTTGCCAAAAACTCTGATGTAGGAAAATAATTCTTCAACAAACCAACGACCTATTGATTTTAGGCCTTATTTCAAGTTATCACTTATTCTGAGAGGTATTGTTCCGAATAGGACTTGATGCAAAGGAATCAAAACATAGTGGAAAATATCATAAAAATGGTATTTAAAATTAGACTCCCATAGAATAGGAGGATAGTTTTGAATCGGTAGTTCCTAGTCAGATGGGTAAATCCATTTCATGAGGGGAAATGGGATTGAGGCAATAAAAACATATAACAAATAGGGAGACATTAAAAAAAATATAATTGAACCTGGGGGGAAGTGACACTCACAAATTCACTGAATCTATGATATTATGTGACAACATATCAACCAAGTTTAGGTGTTTCCACTCATTCAAAATGCTATATATTGTTGGGATCCATTTAATTTGACAATTCTTAGGATCTTGTTCCCCATATAATATGTTTAGCATTTTAATAAGAAATCTAACAGGCTTCGTAAAAATAGAGCTATTGGATAGTCATTTTTTTTCCTTTGAGCTTGAAACCTTATATTTCTTCTTTAAACCATTCCTCAATTACTATATCATAATTCTTGCGAGCTTCCTTCAAAACAATAGTTTGAAACTAATGAAAAAACTCAGAATTAAGTGAGACTTGTGGAGCTCTAAGCTTATATATGGCCAATAACAGTTCAAATTTTGAGGAGGCTATCACTAGTTCTTGTTGGTCAGATATTTTTTGGGTTTTAATATTAGCGTGAGAGTCAATCCACAAATTCATGTCATAATAGGGAAAAATTATTTTCCTAGTTGCTACTTTATGTAACTTTGTTAGTCTGATTATTTCAAATAATTTTTTCTTTGTTTCCATAACTCTTGGACTTTTTAACCATTCCCTTTTCTCAAAGTATTCAAATATATCATGCATGGTCATTGTACCCACTTGTTGTGTCTTGTAGGTTGAATCTGACATGAGTAATGCGTCGAAGTTCACTTGTTCTGCTAGTCCAACATCCATGCTCCTAATATTTTCTTTAACTTGCTCTATTTGTTGTTTTGTCACTAGATATTTTCCCCTTTTTCCCATTGTATAACCTGTAAATAGTAACAAATGATATATAACTTTCCCTTATTTAAAAATTAAAATTGAATTCAAGAATTTCTAAAATAAATATCGTTATGCTTACACATAATTTTTTGAAACTGTTGTTGTGTTAACTTAATTTAGTGGTTCTTGTAACAAGACTTAAGAAATGAGCATGCAACTAGAACACCATAAAATCTTATGTTTGTAATTGGAGATTTTGTGTTTTTTGGCATTTTAAGAGTTGTAAACATTAATATAGAATATATAAGTTTTGACAAATCAAAATTCAAGAATTATCCAAAAAAAAACCATTATGCTTACATATAATTTTTTGAAACTGGTACTGCGTTTCCTCAATCTAGCTCTTCTTTGAACAAGAGTTAAAATAGAAACATGCCAAGAAAAGACTTTAAGTTCTTAAATTTTAAACTAAAGAGTTTCCTTCTTTTTCTTTTTCTTTTCTTTTTTATTTTTTTTTTTTTTCTTATTATAACATGTAAATGTGAATATAACATACATATGTGAATATAACATACATAAGTTTTACTAATTTAAAATTTGAGATTGCACTTAGAAATCTCTAAAAGAAAAAGGAATTATGCATATAGAGAGGCTTCTAAAACTGGTACTTAGTATACTTACATCAAATTATATACGAATAATATTCCAGAAAAGAGCATACAAGCACAATAGCCTAGAATCTTAAAATCCTAGTTAGAAAAATGTGTAAATCAGAAATGAACACATGCATTAATTCCTTGTGAACAGTCCAACTATTTTTTTCGGGAATCAAAAAATCATTAAAAATAATATTATTTATTTAACAAATAATTAATTGAACATGAAACAAAGAAATTCTGAAAATCTTTATTAAAAATGCACTGGACACAAAATAAACAAAAGATAGTATTTTATTTGCATAATTAGACAGATCTGAGGTCGGGCGATCCACTAGTCGAGCATTTTTATTTTATTATTAATTTTTTAAATCTCAATCCCAACTATACCATAGTCCATTATTCTCTTTGTTGTGCCAATTGTACAGTCGGGAGGTCATACAGACGGTAGTTTTCTTTGTTTTGTGATTCACTTATTGTATCCCAACCCCGACTATACCATAGTTGAGTCGTTTCATTAGGCTGGTTAGTTCAAAGGGCAGGAAATGCTAGGGCCCACAGGTTGCTCAGATTATTTATAACAAAATTCATAGTCATCTTGACTTTCTATTCGCATGGTCGTGTAGTCGAGAGGTTAATTTGTTTAACACTCTTTTTTTGTTTTTTTTGTGATAGATAAGAAAAAAAAGCTACTTGTAAACTTGATAACAAGAATGAAAATTATTTTCTGGATTTTTAAATTATATCTTACGTATCAAAAAATTACAGAACATGCATCATGGGATGAGTGAGTATTTTTATTTTATTTTGAATCACAAAGAACACTAGCAATAATAGAGAGGCTTTTTATTCCTCTTGTGTGCAATTAATTTATGCTCATATTTTAACTACAATTGGTAATGAAGAATGACTGACATATGCAATTTTACCTTTAGCTCTTGTGTGTTATTTACTTAATATTAACAATAAAGACTTGATTAGTAAATGTCTAAATAATTTTTTGGATTCTAGTTAGTCGAAAATAGCGATCAAAGTTAGATTTGGTAATTTCTAAATAATTGTTTACATGTGTCATATTAAAGTTACTAATGTAGACTATGTTTGATAACCACAAAGTAAATTTTTCAGGAAGATGAAAGCATATTATAGACTTTCTATACATATAACTATTCCTCCAACTAAAATACAAAATTGTTTTAATTTTTTTTTCCAAATAAACCAAAGATATTTTTGCAACAAAAATGCTTTAAAGATACTTATATCACGTGTAGCGATATTGTAGTGAAAGCAATGAATAAGAACCATATCAAAATAGCAAGGCCAATAAGTGACAAACTTTATGGATTATGAATCTCTGGACAAAGGAGAGTATACCTAAGATCATCAAGTATATCATAGCTATTGTGTTTTTCATTGCTTTCCTCTTCGATGGCACAAATTTACATCTTGCACAATGCATAACTACAAAATCAGTAAGAGGAAATCTATGAACATTGACCAAGTACATGAAAGGAAATGGCAATGATAACATTTGTCATTATTTCAGTTAGATTCCTAAAAGAGTAGGAAAATGGAATATTTCTCAATGACTGGAAGATGTACATTGTGTCCTTTTCTAACAAAAATATATTAATAAGCATTATGATTAGGGTTGCATATATATGGTTTATATGTCCAAGGATCGTTAGATTAACTTAATGTCAATTAATGTTTTTTTTATTCATACCTCACTCACAAAATAACATTTCTATACCTCTAATTAAATTGCATGAGAAAAAAATACAAAGAGAGATATGAAAAACAAGGCAGATGTGCAAATGTTGTTATACTAACAACGAGAGCAATGGAAGAGTATCTAGGACACACAGTGGTTCTAGTATTCGAGAACCATGAAATTTTATACAAGGCTAGCAACTGAGACAATATAAGCACGAGTCAAACATAACCATGCATATATTTCTTAATATGTGACAAAGACCAAATTTTCCCTTGTACGTGAAATCATTTCTTGTTTTTTAATTGTTATATTATAATAACAATAATTAGAATTCATTGGATATCAATATTGAGTTGAAGCACATAGGGAGGCCTTGTAGAGGCCTAGTACAAAAATCAATATATCATAATTCATCTTGTGCAAAAAAGACCTCAGTATCAATGTAAAGAAAAAAGGCTAAAAAATCACAAGAGTAAAAATGTCATTTATGACTCACTGGTTTACCTAGAAATGAGTTTAACATCATTGTTGTTTTCCTAGTTTCTGGATTGAGTGACATAGTGTAGCAACTTGTAGGACTCTGTAAATAAAAGAACAATATAATACATAACCTATAAGAATAGAAATAAAATGAATTATTTACAAAGGTACATGATGAAACAAACACTAATATTCAAAACTACAAAATTATAGGGAAAACTATGTATTGTGAGATTAATTATCATATTAACATTAAAATATTAAAATGTGCAATACATAAAAACTAGTTTCATTTTCATAAAAGAGTGCATTATTAACTGTATCATGATTATGTGAATGCACAATGCTTCTATATTGAGTATATTAAGTGGAAGATGAGTGTACTCAAAGATTATCTTGTAACACTTCCCAACAATATTAAATAATAGGTAATAAGTGCTTTACAACACATGTACCTCTTTATCCATAAATTTATGTTTTCGTGCTCTCTTAGTCATTCCACTGTTTGAAGTGTGTGGCATGTGTTTTGGATCATAATTGAACTCAATTCATTGATTCACTGACAATATTGGTACAATAAGAACAGGTGCCTAGAGAGAAATTGTATACACATTTTCTATTATACTGTGTAACTTTGTTTTAACATGTTAATTTGACATATGCTTTTTATTGGTGTATTGATGAAAATAGAATTTTCTGCCTCCAATTCAGGGCTAAATGAAACTAAATTAACATCAAACATAGTTCTACTATGCTCAATGAATACAAGAATAAAATCACTTGATTCAACGATTAAACAACTTTCAACATTTTGGAAGTAGGTGCATCCAAATAGACAAGTTTAATGATATTTTTTTCAATCATAATGAGTTCCATATTGTTACAGTCAAAGCACAGACTCGAGAGTGAGATGGGAAATAAAAAATAAAAAAATCAAGGTACTAATGATTCAGAGATTATTTTACACATTTGTCAATCTCTTGTTTACAATATATCTAGAACACTAAATTGAATATGTTAAATAATAAATACATAAATTACCTAAGGAAATATTGTTACAAAAATAATTTGGTAAAGAGAGACTAAAATCTGTCATAATTTCTAGGTAAGATTGACTACATAGGCTAATAAAAAAATTATGATAAAAGCTTATAGTTCAAAATAAGTATTATATTTATTATTCATAGTAATGACAGTGTGCTACAAAAAAGCGATCAATGATTTCAAATAGTACAGATCTCGTTCACCATCCATCAAAGAACCATTAACACAGACCAAAGATTTCAAACTATTTACATGTGCTATGGTAAACAATAATTATTAGCTTGAAATTGAAAAACAAGTGGTTACAGAAATGATGAATGCATGTGACCATGCATCAATAATGACAAAGAGCAAAAAAATTATCCACCATTTAGTTAATTCATTAGATAATAAACTCACAATTATGTATAACTCCAATGCAACACTATATAGCTTAGCAAATAAAAAGCCCTCTGCAGGAAAGCCAATCAATATAAACACATAGTTTATGGAAAAACACTTGTACAAATATAAAACTAAGGATGATTCAATCATGGAAAAATAAACTGAAAATACAAGCACCTTAGTTCTCATGTACTTCCTTCTTTTAACAAAGAACATTCAATTGTGCATATGTAAAAATGAACACATTCATAAACATGCAACTATTTTGTTTCCTTCTTTCCTATTTTCTTGTTTTTTCCCCTAACATAACATAGTTCTAGAATTTACAGAAAATGAGAAACCAAGCCAATATTTTAGTGGTGGAGAGAAAAAAAAATTGAATTATATAATTTGGCATACTAACTATTATGGATTTACATTATGTTATTGTGGAGCTAAGATCTAATTTTCTTATTAATAAAAAAATGAGACCATAGTATTACATAAAATTTGATATAACTAAAATATCATATTGGATAGTGTGCAATTTTCTATTTGTTTCCATGTGGAGCAGGAAAACTTATAGGAAAAGAGAAATAAGAACTAGTTATCAAAAAGAAAAAAGTATTCTTGATTGAGATATTTCAGCATATATCTAGAAAGCACTTGACTTAAATGTTTTTTATTCTTTGTAATTTTGCAACTTGCAATAAAATCAAAAGTATTTATTAATATTTCTATAATTATTTTTCAATTATGAACTCGTGGTATACATAAAATAAAAAATTAAAAGAGCAATGATAACTTAACTGTCAAAATGTATGGACTTGATATACGAAAGAAGATTTTGTCTCTTGTTCACAACTCTTTTATCTGAGCAATAATGTTGTTAACTGTTAAAGTAAAAAAAAACCTCGAATACAAAGTCTTCTTAAATTGAAAACTGCAGATGATATGCTTTGCATGTATTCCCAAAAACTTGTCTCAACAATAACTGGGTAATGTTCTATTATTTGTGGAACCTAGAACATACAATCAATTTTGCAATTCTCTATTTCTAGAGTGCATTCAACATTGTGCTCATAGGTAAATGTTGTGCCATCTCTACAAATTGTGCATTTATTTGTGGTTGGATGGACAATTTGTTTGCATTTATCGCAAATTCTCTAAAAAGGAGGAGACAAAACATTTTTGTCTTCTAGCACTCCATAGATCTTCTTTTTTGTTTTTTTAGCCGAAAGGAAAATTGAATTGTTAGAACCAATATGTATTATCAAAAACCAATATTTTTCACATTAAACTAAAACCATTGTTACTTGAAAAAAGAATTTATTGGTAAATATAACTATATTCTTGACATTACAAAAGATAATAAATGTTCTTTTTCACATTCATCATTCAATAGCTTGAGAAAAGTTGTTGATCCAAAGCATAACTGTTGACTCCCTTTCACATCATTTCTTACAATTTTTTTGAATAAATGAACAAAGTCATCTTTAATGCCAATTCATACTATATTTTAAAATAATGCTCTCTATGACTATCATTCAATGGCAATTGTAGTCAACCAGGCAACAAATTTTTCTTTAAATAGTCTATGCAAAAAGAATAACGAGATAATTGATATCTAGATAACAATGCAAAACAAAGATACATTAACAAAATTTCAAATAAACTATTAGCTCTTTTGTTCAAAATGCAAGTATAATTATTCTAATAATAGACTTACAATTGCATTGTTCTTCACAACTTCACATCGTTTATATCGAGTTCTAGTTGCTTGTTATTTTGGTGGCAGGCTATTACTATTGACCCTATTGAACCAACTGCATATGCATCAATTGAAGCAACAAGACTGTGTATTGTTGTTTCTGGAGCCAATCTGCATTTTTTACAAGCATGTGCAACTGATTCAATCGTGTTTTTTCCTATTGCACTATGAAACATTTTGCATCTCCTTGCTCATAAATACCCTTGTTTTTTCTTGCAAAATTTGTAATTCAAACACTATTTCCAATAGTAAACATGTTTTCGAAACACTCTATAAGATTATTTCCCATGTTCACTATGATAGTCAGTCGTTTGTGGCTATCAACCAAATCAGCGTGGAGGAGCCACACCTTTGTAGAAGAGTTATGACTTTTAGTTTGTGCTGGCCCATAAATAACCAATATATCACCTTCAAAAGTTTCTTCATATGGTCCTGAGCATATTTCAATGATTGACGAGGATACTGCTTCCATTGTTTTTGGTCTACTTATATGGAAAATCGAAACAACATGCTTAAAAAAACATTGACATTGATTTAATGCAAATATGTCATTTGACTATACAAACATTTAGTGCACCACAAACCTAACTTTATTGGATTCTCATTTTCCACCATTTGTTCTTCCAATATTTGTTTGCTAGAGCTAGATGTTTCCATGATATTGTTCCAAATGACTGAACCAATCGTTGCCAAAAAATGAAAATGCAAGCCATCAAGTAAGTGACAATTGTAAAAAGAACATTTAAAACAATGTATACTCTATAATAATAAATTATATATACATGAATTTTGTTTTTATAGTATTATTAGCCATTGGTTTGTTGGTTGTGTAGTAATATGCATAAAGTCACAATAAAAAATTGCTTTATATATTTCATTGGAAAATATACATATTTTTACTTTTTGTTTTTGTTTTTTTTTTGTTTTGTTTTGTTTTTTTTTTTTTTTAATTTTATTATTATTATTATTTTTTTATATTACTATTAGCCATTGGTTCATGGTTGTGTATATGGTAAATTACATGCGATAAGTTTCAACAATAAAAAAATTATTTATATATATATTTATTGATAATATATATATATATATATATAGTTCACTTCTAGAAATGTGTTATCAAGAATTACCATGGTCACACAAGAAATAATGAAATATGAACTACAATCTAAAAAAAATAATAATATTCAATATATGCAACAAACCGAAACAAAGTGGAAATAAAAATGTGTAAATAGCATACCAAGCATTGCACTAAAATTTATAGTTATACAAGAGAAATAGAAGAAATTTATGTTCATGGTTTAAAGACTTGTTGGAATTTGATACTGACATGTTTTTGTTGTTTTTGTTGTGCAATATTTCTTTGTTTTTGAAGATTTTCAAATCAAGGCATGTTAAATATGCATATTTACAAATGTGATAAATATTGTGACAAGTCAACAAAGAAATTCTAGGGTACAAACATTGGAAAAATGATTCAAGGAGACAAATAACATATGTTGAGACAAATTGTATGACGATCTCTCTAATAAGAATCAAAGACATGGAAATAAACATTAGTAGCTGAAAATTTTGTCCAAAAGTGATATAGCATTGAGCTATAGTCAATTATCAATTTTTTTGTATCAAGACTCAAATCATTATTTTGAATAAATGATTTATGACTTTTATTTTTTTTTAAATGGCTATTTTGAAACATGTCCAAATTGAAATCACCAACAAGCAAAATTGGCTAGTTGTTGCATGTGTGCTTTAAAATGAATTTGATGACATTAGCTATCTCTTCATTTTTTCCATTGGGTGAAATATATAAATTTGAAACTATATTCGTTTTTTTTTTAAGTGGAATGTTCCACTTGTTGATTCAAATTCGTCTTCTATATAAGACAATATTTTTTTTATATAATATATGAGAATTCCATGTAAATGGTATAAATGTAGGTAGCCATATTTGCTAGACAATAATGGATTCGATGGAGATGATTTTTTTTTTGTTTCTTGGAAACAAAAATTGCCAGTGCTCATTAGACCATAACTAGCAATGATATATTTAAAGTGCAAGGACAAATTACGAGTGTTCAATGAACATATTGTCAAACCGTCAATTATTTTATTTTGATATATACTATATTGAAGCTCATACAAAGAATTATGTCTAAGACTATTTAGGTCAAAAGAAACTTTGACATTGAGAGAAAAGTTACTATGTTCCAATTTGTTTAATAAATACAAAAATTAACGTATTTGACACAAGAAAGTGCAGTATAAAAAAGTCCATGTTTCCTAACTCTTTCTGGGTCAGAAGCCATTCCTTCAATTGTTATCCCTTGTGATTAATGTAAAGTTCATGCATATGCCAGTAGGATAGGAAATGTTTCTCTTGTAAAACCAACTTTTTTGTTTGATTCATTATTCCTACAAACTCTAGTAACAAGTGTCCACGTACAAATTATTCCATCTTTATACAGATGCACCACTTTTCCTGTTGAATAGTGCCAACAACTTAATCAACAAATTCGATCCAAATTGAACAATTTTAAAATGTTGTTGATGCTCTAAATATTCCTTCAACACCATTGACCAAGCTATCCTAAACATTGTAATTTCGGCCAATTAGTTCAACAAGCATATTTTCTTTCAACATAATAGAAGATGGAAATTACAGTTTCATATGCTTATTTTCATTTATATTTGTTGATTCAATTGTTATATCATATGAATTTAGTATAGTTTCTTCTTTGTTGACGAGAGACAACATTATTTTATTATGTTCATTTACATTCTTGTTTAAATAAAACAGGTATGGAAAATTTGGATCATTTGGTTATGATATATAAAAATGCTTATTCAAGAATGCAAGATCAACATCAGTATGTGAACATGTCCTGAATCTGTTTAAGATGGATACAAATTTGTTATTATATTGTCACATAACATATTTTAGTTCATAAGTTTTCACATTTTCTTTCCAAAAATTATAATGAGCATTGGTTCCTTTAAAATGTGGTTGTTCAAATATCAAACAATCATGTACAAGATATGCTTGACATATATTACCATAAAGTGTTATCTGGTTGTCGATGTTATAAAGAAATCGAGACCCAATTATTAAAGACCCATCTATCAATGGAAATTTAATTTGTTCATAATCGTTTCTCAATACATTGAGTGTGTTAGAAGCCAATAGCACCATGTGACATGGTGAAAGTGGAAAAATGAAAAGTTTAATGTGTACTATATGGAGCTTTGCCAACAAAAACAATTATTTGACCTTTTTCTTTTCAAAGAATTTGATAACATAAGTAAGACAACTTGATCCATAGAAAAATGTCAAGATGTTCATTTCTTCAGAGAATTTGTCTTGAAAAGTTCCTAGGGGAAAAACCCTTTCAGAAGGTGCAATATGTATTATTCTTGTATCAAGATCATGGATAAGGTGGGCCTCTAAAGGTACAAGGTGAGTCTAGTTTTGGACTATTGTTATAATGATCTTTTCTACTTTGATCATAATGTTTTTTTCCACTCATAATTAATTTCTATTTGTTTGATTTTGTAGAGAGATGTGTTAAACAAGTCATGTAATGAACACATCACTTTCTTGGGTCAAATATTTTGAGACAAATAGGCACTCTTGTATTCCAAGTTTCTTTTTAGCGTAATTTATGTTGTCATAGTGCCATCAATTTCTCTAGGCAATGCTCTCTAAATTCCATCTAGACTAGAAAGAACATTTATGATTGCTCTTGTTAATCCAATTTGTAATGTTTTGTAGCCAAGTTGTCTTATTTGTGCAAAATCCATATTTGGTTCCACTAACCTCTCTTCACAATATTCCATTTATACAATGGACATCATTTTTTTTCATTTCATTGAATATAAAGAGGCGATGAAAATGTAGGGAATCTTTTCATTAAGTATTACATTGTTACAATGTTTGCATATTTGTTCATTTAATTTAATAGTTTTGAACTACGAAGCAAGAATCATATAGAAAATAGTAGATAATATGTCTTTGTTAATAGATTGAATGTCTTTTTCAAAGGAAAATATATCACAAATGCACAATGCATATGTAGGTGTGTTTTGGATTCATTGAAATATGCCATAATTTCTTTATTTGACTTTACATGTTGCTTTTGTGCTTCTTGTATTATAGCACATTTTTCTCATATTGCATATTATAATTAATGTAAGTGAGTGTGCCACTTACTATAGGCACTAGAAAAATAAGTGGAGACCTCTTTGTTGTTTCGTGTCCCATTGAAAAAGGATTGTCGTCCTCATTCGATGATGTGGAATCCTTTGATACTACGACAAATTTTCTATTTTTTTTATACTATGTTATCAATTGACAAATATTTCAATTGATTAGACCATCTAATAAACCTATATCCTTTGCTAACAGTATATCTACAAGATATCCTTGAATTCAATTTGCATTTATCTCTTTTTGAGATTCCTTCGAGCATGTGTTTTGAATTGTCAATGTCACTAATATTCTCAACAATTTGAATTTCTAGAATTGCATAGAAATGTGCATGTGTTGTAGGTATTGGCATATGCATAAGGTACATGATTTTGGAGAAAATTTTTGATGAATATAATGTCAATGAAATCTCTTTTGTTTCTATTTGCCAAATATATATGTTAACCTCAAGGAGTTTACATATCAATTGTATTTCAAAACCTTTTCCCTCTATACATCCATATGCATATGGAATTGATAGATTTATAATATAAGGTTTTCAATTATTGATAGATTTCTCTTGTTCAATGTTTTTAGCACTCAGGTGTGTTGTTAGGAATTGATAGATTTATCATTACTATAAATGAAACAATTGTAAAAATGTTGGTGCAATTATTTTTCTAATATTAGATATATAAAACCATCGTGAAAATATGTAAGAGGACTCAAACAAAGAGTCATCACAACCATTGAAATTTTGTCAATAGATCATGAAACCTTGTTCAAATAAGATTTTCTCAATTGATAATGTGTCAAACTGTCCATGTGAGAATTGGTATGGGAAAATGCATGGGCCAGTCATTCTACTTACTAAAGCTATAATGTCTATTATTTTATGTAGCATCAGTGGTTCAAAATTTCCACATGTCAGATTTTGACTATGTAGTAAAATATTATATTGATAGCCATAAATGTCTGAATTGAAATGTAGATATTCTTGGCCATTTGTAAATATCCAAACATTGAATGGAACTAACAACCACTTGAAGAAACATTTGATACAAAATGCATCCCCCCATAAGATAATTGTAGTTCGAGCACAAACAGAAGAAGGTGTACAATCCTTTCAAGTACATTGCAAGATAATTAACACGATGAAGGTCTTGAATGTATTCAAGAGTCAATTCTATATGCAATGAATGGAAAGCATAATCATTTTGATGAGATAAGAAAATTCAAAAGTGGTTTACAATTTCATGTCGTATTTCAACTGAACTATAGTGAAAGCGAAGAAAAATAGAAAATGAGGAAAATAAATAGTCACTATGATAACAGAATAAATTCTCTAATCTATTTAGATTGAATCTAGATAACTTATGATCAGTTTCTTGCAATTTTGATACTTTTCAACGCAAAACTATTATTTGTTTCCATAAAGCATATTGAGACAAATTGACAATTTGACCAAATGTGACAATGATTTATAACATTGAGAGCATGAATTGCATTGAATGTCCAATCAACAGACATGATACTACAAAATTTTTAGACCTCGTGTATTATCTAGTCTACGTTGTCTTTGTGATTATCTTCTCTCCATGTTTTTTTGTTTCACAATACTACGAAAATGAGTACACATCACTATGACAAAAGAGTGGATGAAAATTCCATAAGGAATCGTGAAGATTGCAATTTTTTGCAATTGAAACATAATTTAAAACTATAGACATTTATGAAATTTAAAATAACGGAAACAAAAAAATTATTACCATTTTAACAAATTTCAAAACACAATACTTAATTTCCAAAATTCTGTAAAGAGTTTTTTAGAACTATAGTAAATTTGTTTCAAAATGTATAAATCAAATAGAATCTAATTAGTACTAGCTTTAAAAACAGATTACAATTTAGCTTTCTATAATAAAAAAAACTCTAATTTAAGATAACAAATAAGAAACCATTACTCAATTGCAATCATATAACTATAATTACATTAATTTGCAAATCAAGGTGGGCAAGCTAACTTTGTATGACATTGTTCACTAGCCATTGAAATAGTTGTCTACTATGCCATAAATAACAAATAATGTTCTAGCCACACATGGCCAGAGTGATTTCAAATAAAAAAGATCACTCAATATTAATCATAGTTCTATAACAACATTAAATTGGATATGTACTTTAGTAAGTGTGTCAAATTGAACAAAACATATTTCACCAAAATTGCCTAGAAATGAAATAGTTAAGGCTTCCATAGCCACTCATCTTGGAATACAGATTCCAAATAGATCTACACAACAAAAATGAGAATGAGAACTAGAGGTGCATTTAATATCTCCTAATATCTCCTAATTCTATTATTACAATATGTAGAAATTATTTCTTACTTGAGACATAGTGAATCAAAAAATTTAACATATAAATCACACAAAATAAAATCTTGCATGTTAGCCTTTGACAATCATTCACTATTCTTACACCAATTAAAACTACAACTAATCCACTCGCCACTCAAATTGCATTCAAATTGCTCATTGTTTTTCATTTTTATTTATTTATTTGCATAATGTTATTTTTGATTATCAAACTCCTCCTCTTTTATAAATTCTTGCAACAAGTTTTACAATTCCACAACTACATATTCCATGACTCAAAATCATTCACAATTTCATAGCATTGTTCTATAACAGATTCCACCCAAACTAGCAGACATCACCTGAATCCAGTATACCGTGAAGTCAAATAATGATTAGAGATTGTACTTAAAAATCACATCAAATGTCAATTGGCCAAAAAAGTAAATCTAAGTATCTAAAAGTATTTGAAAATTCTTATAGTTGTCTTTAATTTTTTCGATAGTAAATACTATTAAACACCACAGTTACAAATAACAAAGGTTGTAACCTTCTTTAATTCTTCCTACTTTCCATTTTTGTTATTTCTTTTCACTTTTTTTTGAAAAAAACACATAATTGCCACATAAAACAATAATATTATTCTATAATTCAAAAAATTCTTTAAAAGATTAACTTGCAATCTAGCCACAAGTAACACGTAATTTAATCCCAAATTAATGAAGAACAATAAAGTTCATTTAAAAATTCTAAAAAAACTGTCACATTTTTTTATATTGCTTCATCTAGATAAAAGTAATCAACACTTTAAAATTCAGAGACATTTCAAAATTGCACATATGTCCAGAACATCCAGAACATTCTAAACACTACAATCCCATACCTATAAAATAAAAAAACACATAGACAAATAATTATTTCTGAGTTAAAAATGGCAATTATTTTATCAAATCCTAAAAATACATATTTCAAAGGCACATCATAAACATTATGGACACATTAAACCAATGCATGATCTACATACATAAAACATCTAGAAAGAATAATGTATATTAGCAATTTGTATCCATGACTTTGTAATTTTATTGCTCAATTCAATCCTTTTTTTTTTTCCTTTACCAATAACATATGTTCATTGAATATCAAGCAATGCATCATGACTTACATAACTCACTAATAAAAAAATAACATGCTTCTAACTATACATAACTTATATATAATATATATATATATATATAAATATTATATAATACAAGACAATGTATTTACTAACAATTAAATTAATGCAATTTTCATGTTTATTTGCATGTCGTTAAATCTTATATAAATGACTAACATCATAGTGATGTCTAAGAATACTAGTTGAATCAACAATTTTAACATCTTTGGAATTTAAAATAGTCAAATATAACATAACTTAATATAATAACTTAAAACTCTAATGATTTGTATATAAAAACAATAAATTTTGATAATAAAGCATTTTATCATTATGTAAACAATTAGAAGAATACAACATTATTATATTAATATATTATAATATATATATATGAATAATACATAATATAATATAATATAATTAAATTTTAATACATAATTTAATTAATATTACTAAAATATTCAAATACTTATTTACAAAATATATAAATAACCTTTAAATTTAAAGTTAAATAAAATTTAAATTCACATTTACATGACTTTTAAAAAAAATCCCCTTACGTTATAGGTAGTATAAATAATCAATAGGTAGTATATAATAAATAATCAAAATACTCACTAAAACTTTAATTCATTTTGCAACCATCCACAATGTTAAGTAAAACCAATAAAACTTAACAATTTAGTTATTTTCCACAATTCAAAATAATTAGGACCCAAAAAAAACAAAGAACAACATGCTCAACAAACAATATATATATATATATATATATTTTTAAATGTACTATAGAATAGAAGTTAGATATACTGCAAAGTTGTATTATAAATTGATAAAACTATATTTTAAATCTTTCATATATATATTAGAATTCATTCTCTAAAATTGTATTTTAAATAGTAATTTCCAAAATTCAAACAAAATTGATTTAGAATGCTTCGATACAGTAGTGTAAATTGAGCCAATTTGTTCGGGGACTATAAATAGTCAGGAGTGCCTAGAGAGACCATTCAAATGACAAATTTGACTTCCGACTTGATAGACGGAACTGTCTTTTCACTTGGCTGTAGCAGGGACAAAAAAATGTACATATAGTTGGGCGTGTTTACAAAGGATCTAACTAGTTGCGGAATGTCATAGCACCATTGATGGGGCCAGCCCACATGGTCCCGCCTCAGGTTGGTTGGGGTGTAAACAATCGGCGGTGAACGCAATTATGTCACGGGTCTGTTGGTTTATTGTGTGGTTTAATTCGGGATCATCGCCGTATGGATTCGTTTTAAATTATCATGGCACTTGAGCTCCCCGTCCGCTTAACACCTGTCCTCCTCGGTATCCCGCGATCCCGTAAGGGTTTAGGGTTCTTGACCCTTCACGCCCTCTTCACTTGTTGTTGGTTCACTTAGCGCTACTCTTGTTTTTGCTCTGCGGGCTCTGTGGTTGGCGGTCGAAACTTTTGGTTGCGTTCTTCCTGTTGTCTGGCTGTTCGTTCCACTGTTCCGGCTCCTGGTTGACTTCTCACTCTATTAGCTACTATATACCCGTCTCACCCCTGTTCATTCGGAATTCGATGTTCACTCTGGTAAGTTTGGATTCTCGGCTTGTATGGAAAATATGGTTATGGTTTGAGCTTCTGTCGCTTAATCCCTTAGAGGGTTTCTGTCACTGCACATATGCTGTTGGTGTTCTGTGTATGATTCGGCTTTCTGTTTCCTCTGTTGATAAAGGTTACCATATGCTTTCGGCACTGGTTCGCTCCTCTTCACGGCCCTTGGTGGTTCGATGGCGGCATCCTCAGTTGGAAACTTCGCACGCGGACACGGTAAGTCCTGAGTTCCATGCTGGATTCTACTGTAAACTCCTTCTCCTATTACTAATGTTATGGCTCCTTCGTGAGCAGGAATTCTCTTGGGTTGGCTGGAGTTTTTGGTCCCGTGAATAGGTAAGCTCTATTCTGGTCTCGTCGGCTCTCTCTTTCGAAGAGGTTTTCCTTGTCTTTCTGTTATTGAGCTGTAGTGCCGCCGGACTAATCTTGCTTGTGCATGTCCTTGCAGGTGGGGCTGTTCATGGTTGCCGTGGTCACGTTCATGACAATTCGCAAACACAGGTAGTTCTTTCCTTCTGGTGTTTGATAGCGGGTCTTAGGGTGTTTCGACTTCAAATGTTGGATTTGTTTGCTGGCTTAGACTGTCTACACATATGTCGGCCTTGCGTTGGTTTCTGTATGGGTTTGTAATGCTGTTTCTCTGTGCGAGTTGGTTCTTGTTCTTGGTAGGTAACTGGCTTGTCTGTGATTTCTATATTGACTCTTTAATACAGACAGTATGTAAATGAAACTTGTATCGAGGAATTATAAATATATACGCTTGTGTGAATGTGCGGTTTATTCATATGAAAATGTTAATTTGGGAAACGAAAAAGCTTGTGTCGTGTTTTCACATATCTGTGATTTCTGGTTGTATGAATTCTATTACAGTTTTGTCCCTCGAGTTCGTTACTCTCCCTCAGAGGACGGCACCTGTGGCACACTTACTCAACAGGCTTGCATGTTAATTCTATTTGCACGAATGCACAGTATCTGGACATGAAATATGCATATACACAGAACATTTCTTCTTATTACTTCTGCTCTGTTTTGCTTAGACGAAGTCGAACCCCCAACAATGGTTCGTTTCATCCTTTTTGTAATAATGTCTACAAAGAACAGTTTCCTTTTGGTAACTGTTGTCAGTTATGTCGTTAGTCTGAACAGTTGTTCCTTATACAGTTCCTACAGTTAATTGATACATTCTGTGTTCTTTGTATTTTTCAACCGCAACATGGTTGTTTGAAAAGCACGGAAATGCTACCTAATAATTACTGTCTCTAATTAAAATTGAAACTATAACAATATTGTTTTCCCTTGTTTTCTTTTGAAATTTTAAAGAGTACATTAAAATAGATAACAATAATAATAAAAAAACAAAGACAGACCTACTGTCCATCCGTCGAACCGTGTCCTCTGTCCTTTTCGGAAACCACTGCCCTATTACCGGATGCTCCTGCATCAGGCTCCCGGGGTAAAAGAAATTCATGGCTCCGTTCCATGAGTTCCTCCACTGAATAGCCAGCCTTTTGTATCTGCGCCGTGTCGAGCCATGAGCTGTCCTCCATTGGACGACCCTTCCACTTGACAAGGTAACGCATATATTCCTTCCTGCGTGTCTTCTTGGCTATTTGGGTGTTGAGAATTCCTTCAATCTCATGGGCTTGAGCCGAAGGAAGTTGTTTCTTCCAAGAACCGTCTCCAAATCGGGTGTCCCGTTCTGGTTGTACCTCACTATTTTCCTCCGCCTGGGCATGATATGGGAACAGGTCTCCCACGTTGAATATAGGTGAGATGCCTATGTCAGGTGGCAGCTGGATCTCATAAGTGTTGGCTGAAAACTTCCGCAGGATCTTGCATGGACCAATTTTCTTATACTTCAACTTGTTATATGTGCCCTTAGGAAACCGCTCCCGGCGCAGGTGCGTAAGGACCTCGTCTCCAACATCAAAATGCACCTCTCGTCGCTTTGTGTCTGCTTGCTGTTTGTGCTTCTGTGTGCTGTCCTCCAATCTCAATTTGACTTTTTCATGAAGCTCGCTCATTGCTTCAGCAAAATCTTCCCCATCCGCGGTTCTCCATTCTAGCTTTCCCAAATCTCGCAGTTCATGTATTCCCCGAGGATGCATGCCATACAAAATCTAGAATGGGCTAAATACAGTGCTACGATTGGGAGAATCGTTATAGGTGAATTCTGCCCGGGCAAGAGCTCGATCCCATAATCGTGAATTTTCGCCAGTCAAACTTCGTAATAAATTTCCTAAGCTCCTGTTCACCACCTCTGTTTGTCCATCAGTCTGTGGATGATACGTAGAGCCGAAATTCAATTGCGTGCCCAACTTTGTCCACAGGGTGCGCCAAAAATGTCCTATGAACTTTACATCCCTATCTGAAACAATAGTTCTAGGTAGGCCATGTAATCTAACAACTTCTGTGAAAAACAGGTGTGCCACATTCGTGGCGTCACTAGTTTTTCGGCAAGGAATGAAATGAGCCATCTTTGAGAATCTATCTACCACCACCATCACTGAATCATATCCCCGCTGCGTTCTAGGCAGTCCTAGGACAAAGTCAATGCTGACTGAATCCCACGGCCTACTTGGAGCAGGTAGTGGTGTGTAAAGTCCAGTATTTTGGCTGTGTCCTTTCGACAGTTGACAGACTTTACACTTGGTTACATATCTCTGCACATCTCTACTCATTTTAGGGCAATAATAAAAATGCCTGAGCTGCTCCAAAGTTTTGTTGATGCCAAAATGTCCCGCTAGTCCACCACTATGTTTTTCTCTTACTAGATTTTCTCTCATCGAACAGTCCAGAATACATAGCTACCCACCTAAAAACAATAATCCTTCCTGTAAATCATAATCTAGCCATGGGCTTGTGTTCCTCAATACGGGATTTTGGCAAGCTTCAAAAGCTTCCTTGAAATCCATGTCCATCTGGTACAAATCCTTCAGGTATTCGAATCCCATCACCTGTATGCTACTTTCCTGTAAGAGCAAGGCTCTTCGGCTTAAAGCATCCGCCACTTTGTTGGCTTGCCCACTTATATGTTTTAGCACAAAAGTAAAACCTTGTAAGTATTCTACCCACTTGGCATGCTTATGGTTTAACTTGTGTTGCTGCATTACATATTGTAATGCTGAATTATCAGAAAACAAGACGAACTCATTGCCCAGTAGGTAGTGTCTCCAATGTTTTAAAGCTTGGACCATTGCATAGAATTCCTTGTCATATGAGGAATACTTCTGCCGACTCTCATTTATTTTTTCACTAAAAAACGCCACTGGTCTGTCCTCTTGGCTGAGCACAGTGCCAATAGTTGTCCCGCTTGCATCACAACGAACCTGAAAAGGTTTACTAAAATCGGGCAACCTCAAGATCGGCCTCTCCGTTATCTTCCGTTTCAAAAGTTGAAAGTTGTTTTCTGCTGCCTTGGTCCAACAAAAAGGTTGGCTGGCCTTTTTGATGGTCTCTAACATTGGTGCGCAAATTTCATTGAAATTTTTAATAAATTTTCGATAAAAACTTGGTAGACCGTGAAAACTACGTACCTCAAACAAACCCTTTGGTGACGGCCAACTTATGATTGCTGCAATCTTTTCTGGGTCCATCTTCAATTCGTTCTCTGCAACTACAAATCCCAAATAGACCAGCTCTTTCTGTAGGAAAGTGCATTTCTTTAAAATTATTAGCAGCTTGTTCTGCTACAACTTCTCGAACACCTTTCGAATATGCTGAAGATGCTCTCTTTTTGTTCTGTTGAAAATTAGAATGTCGTCAAGATACACTATCACGAACTTACCAATAAATTCTTTTAACATCTCGTTCATCAACCTCATAAAAGTACTAGGAGCATTACTCAACCCAAATGGCATGACCAACCATTCATACAACCCTTCATTGGTCTTGAAGGCTGTTTTCCATTCATCTCCTTCCCTAATTCTGATCTGATGATAACCACTCTTCAGATCGATCTTTGTAAAATAAGTTGCTCCACTAAGACAATCCATCATATCGTCCATCCTGGGTAAGGGAAATCTATATCATATTGTAATTTTATTTATAGCCCGGGAATCTGTACACATCCACCATTCTCCACCCTTCTTAGGTGCAAGTACTGTTGGTACTGTGCAAGGGCTCAAACTTTCCCTGATAAGTCCCTTATCCAGCAACTCCTGCACTTGTTTGCGTACTTCTTCATTGTCCTTTGGACTCATCCTGTACGCTGCCTTGTTTTGCAAGCTTGCTCCTAGTATAAAATCAATGTGATGGCTGATACTCCTTTTGGGAGGCAATTTATCAGGTAACTCATCAACCACAATATCTTGGAATTCTTCCAACAGCTCCTAAATTTCTTTAGGCAGTTCTGATTTTTCTATGTTCAGCAACATCGGCTTCATCCTCCTCACAACTGCATAATTGACCTCATTTTCCTCAACCTGTTTCACAAACTGTTTCCCTCCAATTAATAATGCCTTTGTTCTGCTCGGTTCCACTGCATCCTACTCTTTGATGGGTACAAGTGTGTGTTTGATCCCATCCTTTGTAAAATTATAGTAATTTGTCTTCCCATTGTGTGTCACTTTCCGATCATACTGCCGCGATCTTCCCAGCAGTATATGGCACACGTCCATTGGCATAATATCACAGACCACCGTGTCGTGGTATTTGCCAATGTGAAATTCAACTTCACACTGTTCATCTACTAATAGATGGTGGCCTTTCTGAAACCACGACACCCTGTATGGTGTAGGGTGTTTGAGTCGCTTCAGTCCCAGCTTTTCCACCATTTCGGTGGCAACCAAATTGTTTGTACTTCCGCTGTCTATTATCAATTTACAACACTTTCCATGTGATTTACAAACTGTCCAGAACAGTTCTTTTCGCTGGGTCTGTTCAGCCACCTCCTTGGCTGGTTTCAACAGTACTTTATTTAAAATCAAAGCTTCCCCTGTTTCTGCCATGTTTTCTACTTCCCGGGGTTGTGCTTCAGCTTCCTCAGGCTGCGCAACAAGTGTTCCCCTCTTGCCAGTCTGTTCCATCTCCGGGTATTCGAAGGATCTGTGCCCCCACTTATGGCACCTGTAGCACTGGACATTAGTCCCCCTTCTGCGGCCATTTCCTTGCCCTCGCTGATATGACCAACCTCCTCTGGTGCTTTCCCCCTTCTCTGCTGCCCCTGAAGCTCTGGAACTACTGCCTTCTTCGCTATTTGCGGCAGTTCTCCCTCTGCCGTAGGACTGTCCTCATCCTCTGCCATTTCCTCTCCCTCTCCTGTTGTTCTATTTTCTGTTGATCTTCTCTTCAGCCTTTACAACACTATGGAAGGCTTCTTCAATATTTTGGGGAGAGAGAATACTGATTTCGTCCAATATTTCCATCCTCAAACCATTCACATACCTCACTGTTTTTTCTGGAGTATCGTCTATATAACTAGCACGTAAATTTACTCGATAAAACTCTTTTGTGTATTCTTTGACAGTCATACCCTTCTGCCATAAATTCTGTACTTGTCGGTAAAGTTCAACCTGGTAGTCTTTCGGCAGAAATCTGTCCTTCAGTTTTGCCACCATCCTTGGCAATTTTCGTATTGGCAGTTTCTTCATTCATTTTTTGTCCACTTGGACGCTATCCCACCATAAGAGAGCATGCCCTTTTAATTTAGTTGCAACGAATCTAACTCTTTTATCCTCATTGACCTCCTCATTTTCAAAATACTTATATAATTCGCTGATCCAGTCCAGCAGGACATCTACGGACAGACTGCCATCATAGTTTGAAATCTCCGTTTTGGGTTTGCTGCTAGCTAATAAAACTGATCGCAGCAGCCTCAACTCCGGGGCTTCTTCGTCTGACCCGTCCGTAGCAGTTACTGCTTCCTCCTCACTGTCATCCCCAAGTTCTGGGTCTCTTCGCCTGCCCGACTCCACTGCTTCTAAACGAGCTGTAAGAACTCTGATCTATTCTCTCAATCCTTCATCTGCTCCTCGACGTACACCACTCCCACATCCACGTCTTGGTGCTTCCATTTTCCTCAAAACGTTGCTTTGATACCACTTGATGGGGCCAGCCCACGTGGTCCCACCTCAGGTTGGCTGGGCTGTAAACAATCGGCGGTGAACGCAATTATGTCACAAGTCTGTTGGTTGATTGTGTGGTTTAATTCGGGATCATCAACGTATGGATTCGTTTTAAATGATCATGGTACTTGAGCTCCCCGTCCACTTAACACCTGTCCTCCTCGGTATCCCGCGAGCCCGTAAGGGTTTAGGGTTCTCGACCCTTCGCGCCCTCTTCATTTGTTGTTGGTTCACTTAGCGCTACTCTTATTTTTGCTCTGCGGGCTCTGTGGTTGGCGGTCTAAACTTCTGGTTGTGTTCTTCCTGTTGTCTGGTTGTTCGTTCCAATGTTCCGGCTCCTGGTTGCCTTCTCACTCTATTAGCTACTATATACCCGTCTCGGCCCTGTTCATTCGACGTTTGATGTTCACTCTGGTAAGTTTGGTTTCTCGGCTTGTATGGAAAATATGGTTATGGTTTGAGCTTCCGTCGCTTAATCCCTCAGAGGGTTTCTGTCACTGCACATATGTTGTTGGTGTTCTGTGTATGATTCAAATTTCTGTTTCCTCTGTTGATAAAGGTTACCGTATGCTTTCGGCACTGGTTCGCTCCTCTTCACGGTCCTTGGTGGTTCGATGGCGGCATCCTCAGTTGGAAACTACACACGCGGACACGGTAAGTCCCGAGTTCTATGCTGGATTCTCTTGTAAACTCCTTCTCCTATTACTAATGTTATGGCTCCTTCGTGAGCAGGAATTCTCTTGGGTTGGCCGGAGTTTTTGGTCCCGTGAAAAGGTAAGCTCTATTCTGGTCTCATCGGCTCTCTCTTTCGCAGAGGTTTTCCTTGTCTTTCGGTTATTGAGCTGTAGTGCCGCCGAACTAATCTTGCCTGCGCATGTCCTTGCAGGTGGGGCTGTTCATGGTTTCCGTGGTCACGTTCCTGACAATTGGAAAACACGGGTAGTTCTTTCCTTCTGGTGTTTGATAGCCGGTCTTAGGGTGTTTCGACTTCAAATGTTGGATTTGTTTGCTGGCTTAGACTATCTACACATATGTCGGCCCTGTGTTGGTTTCTGTATGGGTTTGTAATGTTGTTTCTCTGTGCGAGTTGGTTCTTGTTCTTGGTAGGTCAGTGGCTTGTCTGTGATTTCTATATTGACTCTTTAATATAGACAGTATGTAAATGAAACTTGTATCAAGGAATTATAAATATATACGCTTGTGCGAATGTGCGGTTTATTCATATGAAAATGTTAATTTGGGAAACGACAAAGCTTGTGTCGTGTTTTCACATACCTATGATTTCTGGTTGTATGAATTCTATTATAGTTTTGTCCCTCGAGGTCGTTACTCTCCCTCAGAGCATGGCACCTGTGGCACACTTACTCAACAGTCTTGCATGTTAATTCTATTTGCACGAATGCACAGTATGTGGACATGAAATATGCATATACACAGAACGTTTCTTCTTATTACTTCTGCTCTGTTTTGCTTACACGAAGTCGAACCCCCAACAATGGTTCGTTTCATCCTTTTTGTAATAATGTCTACAAAGAACAGTTTCCTTTTGGTAACTGTTGTCAGTTATGTCGTTAGTCTGAACAATTGTTCCTTATACGGTTCCTACAGTTAATTGATACATTTTGTGTTCTTTGTATTTTTCAACCGCAACATGGTTGTTTGAAAAGCACGGAAATGCTACCTAATAATTACTGTCTCTAATTAAAATTGAGACTATAACAATATTGTTTTCCCTTGTTTTCTTTTGACATTTTAAAGAGTACATTAAAATAGATAACAATAATAATAAAAAAAAAACAAAGACAGACCTACTATCCATCCGTCGAACTGTGTCCTCTGTCCTTTTCGGAAACCATTGCCCTGTTACCGGATGCTCTTGCATCAACCATCCAAAACGCAATGTCGATCTCCAATCTCATAGCCAACTTGACCACTAAATTTCTTGTCACAAGGCCCACAAAGGAAACATATATCTATAATTGGATTCTTTATGGTTAATCATTTTATTTTATTTGATAAAATTAATTTAAACAAAATTCTTTTTTTATCAATGAAAAAATAAATTGAATAAATTGTACTTATAATATAAAATGTTTAAAAGACATGAACCCATTATCTCATTCTCTAAAGAAAAAAAATGAAATATTTAAGATGGAGCCGAATTGGCGAAGAAGTGTCAGTAGTGGGTAGTGTTTGGAGAGTTCATTCAAACCACAATGCCAGCCTTCAATCTCCTAGTCGAGACCGACATCCGACTTTCTTTATGTACAAGCCACAAAATAAATATGTGCATATAGTTATGTATAACCTCACAGTTAGTGTGACCTCCAACTTTCCTCTACAAAGGCCCATAAAATAAACATACGTGTCTACAATTTATTATTTTGTTTTTTCACATAACATATTATTTAAAATATAAAATTTGATAAAACAATACTTTATAATGTATAATATATATATATATATATATATATATATATATATATTAGAATCATTCTCTAAAATTGCAATTTAAATAAATAATTTTCAAATTAAAAAAAACATTGATTTACAATGCTTCCATGTTGTATTGTAAATAGAGCCAATTTGGCCAATTTTGATGTAGGAGCATCCAGTGCACCATGACCGGGTGAAGTCTCGACCAGGCGAAGGACAGTGAATTTACTTTTACAAGTTTTTTTTCTTATATGATGGTCAACAGGAAATTAGGTAGGATTGTTATTTTATTTACTAACTTAGTTAAAAATGGTTATACAGTTAGGATATGATGTTGTCTGTTGTTAGCAAATCCGGGTTATCTTTTTGTTTTAGCAGAAAAAAGAAAAGACATATGTACTGAAAGACAAATCTTGCCATAGCATAAAGCAACTAATTAATAACCATGTAACTGAAAAAGAACTCAACTGTAAAACAGGCATACAGTTTCATTAACTGAAACAGAGTAGCTATAAATGTTAGAGAGCAAGACAAAAGAGGGGTTCAGTTGGAAACCACTCACACTCTAATAAAAAGAAAACATTAACAGAAGAATTTCAAGCAGTTGTCCATCTGTATGTTATTTCCAATTGTTAAGATATCTGACCAAAGATAATTTGTGCATGAATAACCATGAGCTACAGGTTCTGTAAATCAATTCTTTTCAGTTGCATTAATCTAAGAAACAAACATTTCTTTAATTACATTAAGCACAGTCCCAGACAAAAGAGGTTGCATGTTACGAGACAAAAACTACAGTCACAAGCAGAGTCCATTACAGGCTAACAAAACGAACCAGAGCATTATTTTATGAACAACACGTCAACAGCGTTTAGGAGAGCGAATCCAAACAATTTAATTACACAAATCGATGATATCCAATAACAACTACAACGATGGAATGAAGCATATGAGCCACAGAAAACTCAGGTAAACACATTCATGTAACGCACGTCGTAAATATCATTTTTCTTTTTCATTCCCAGAAATCATCAACAAAGCTACAATCTAACAACATACCGAAGGCCATACAAGCACAAAACCATAGTTTTCCAACCTCGGAAGAGGGTTTCATGTCGACCAACCTTTTTCAGTAATTACAAACAAAAAAACGTGACGGCCAAATAGGGTACCAAGGACTATCCATAAACACAACACCACAGCTTGCAAACCCTGGAGGAGGGTTACAATTTCGACGAACACAGACGGCAAGACAAGCACCGAGCAAGCACGGTGAAACCCTAGGCGAGGATTTGAAGGCCTATCAAAATACAGACTATGGAAATAAAGACCTGGGTTGACAGAGTTAAACAAGGAGCCTACAGACACATCATAACAGAGCCTACCGAATAGGGCCAGAAGAGTCTTGGACGAGCCCTCATGTTGAAGCCCACAACACTTGTAGAGACAGCACACCCCCAAAAATCAGAACAAACATTGACTGGAAAGAAGACAAGCACAAAATACGAACCAGGGATGTAACCATACCTGAGAGCTCGTAGTAGCAGTGAGGAAAAAAAATCCGAGAACCGCAACCACCAACTGTAACGAGCAAGGGGCGAGCCGAGTTAAAAACTGAAAGAGAAGGAGTTGGAAAGTGAAACAGGGACCGGACAAATCACCTGGAGACCGAGCTGGAGGCCGAAGGGGAACCATAGTGCCAACTTGAGGATGAGTCATCGCTAGAGAAGCCAACTGGAACAAGATTTCCACTATCGAAACTCGCATGCACTACCTAAGAATGTTGTAACAAAGCAGAAGCCAACATTCGACAGAGAACCACCAGACCACTGCTTGGTGTAACAATGTAAGCCATGGACCGAGGAACAAGAAACCACAGGCACACTGAGACAGACAACCAGAACCATAGTTCAATGCATGACCACAGCAGCCCAACTTGCAGAGCTCGACAACAAAAAACTCTCATAGCAACAATGCAAAATGACCCAATGAGCAGGCAGACCGGGAGCATAGTCTAGATATGAGCGGGAATTACCAGTCAAGGACTGTATTAAATTTCTCATTAATTGTCATACCAAAAATCAAATATAACCTGTGCATTTGATACGCGTGTCCATCCAACTGATTGTTTTAATGAACCATCCAACGATTGCATAAATCATTTCATACATATTTGTCAACATACCGAAACATATCACCTATTACATAATTGCAAGGGGCGTTTGGGCTGGGCGCCACCAAATTGGTATTAGAGCAGGAAAAGTTGGGTTAAGATATGGAAGTGGGGCGACAAGGTCATGGCCGAGGTGGCAGAGGTGCTCGCAGATTAGTAGAAGGCGGATTGAGAGAGGAGATTCACATTCTTGCTGACCGTTTGGAGGCACTAGAAGCAGGTAGACAACGATACCCAGAGATGGGTGATGAGAGTGAGGAAGAACTTGAGGCAACAGCAGATGGATAGGACGGTGAGTCGGCAGAAGTGAAATTGTTGAAGTCTATTCTAGTGGCGAGTAGTAAGCCCAAACCGGAACTCCCGACATATGATGGCAGCCTGTCTATTGAAGTCTTACTGGATTGGATTAGTGAGATGGACAAGTATTTTGAGTGGGAGGAAGTCAACGAGGACCGCAGGGTTTGGTTCGCTGCGATGAAATTGAAAGGACACGCAACCCTATGGTGGGATAGTGTCTAGAATGAGAGGAAAAGAATGAACAAATTGTCGATTAAGACCTGGTCAAGGATGGTGGCCAAGTTAAAAGGAAGATTTCTGCCAAGAGACTATCACATTGTGCTGCATAGGCAGGTGCAGAATCTAAGGAAGAAAGGACTGGCGGTAAGGGAATATATCGAGGAGTTTTATCGAGTAAATGTGAGGGCTGGATATACAGAAGATAAAGTGGAAAGGAGAGCTAGGTATGTTAATGGATTGAGACTGGATATTTTGGATGAAATCAGCATTTTGTCACCGAATAACACTGAGGAAGTGTATCAGAGTGCAATGAAAGCTGAGGAGAAAATCACCAAAAGACAGAATGCACGGAGAGGACGAGGGGTCAGCAGAGGGAAAGGCCAGTCCTATGGAAGAGGGCAGACTATTAGCAATAACGAAGAAGGCAACAGTTCCAGAGCTTCTAGTTCAGCAAACAAAGGCGATAATGTGAGGGGTGGAAGGTCATCCCAACGGGGTAGAGGTAACGGCTGAGGAAGAGGGGCTGGTTACCAATGTTGTCGGTGTCAAAAATGGGGACATAGATCGTTTGAGTTTCCGGAGGCAGAACATGCTGGACAGCAGGGCGCGTACATGGCACAGTCGGAAGAAGCGACAGCGCCTCCCCAAGAAGCGGAGAATGTTCCAAAGACAGGGGAAACTTTAGTACTACATAAAGTGTTGTTAAAACCAGTTAAAGAGGTCACCGACTAGACATAGTGGAAATATTTATTTAGAACGGTTTGTAAATCGCGAGGTAAGTGCTGTAAATTAATTATAGACAGCGGTAGTACTGACTATTTAGTATCTACAGAGATGGTAGAAAAGCTGGAATTGAAACGTCTGAAGCATCCCAACCCCTACATGGTTTCGTGGTTGCAAAAAGGCCATCAGTTACTGGTGAATGAACAGAGCGAAGTGGAATTTCAAATAGGTAGATACAAGGACAAAGCTGCCTGCGACATCATGCCAATGGATGTCTATCACATCCTGTTGGGCAGACCTTGGCAATACGATCGGAAAGTGACACATGATGGAGTGACAAACTGTTATAAATTCGTGAAGGATGGGATCAAGCATACACTTGTACCTATCAAAGAAGAAGAAGGAGCAGCTGAGACAGGTGAAACCATAGCATTGTTGGTTAGTGGAAAACAGTTCCTAAAATCGATTGAGGACAACGAGATAGGTTATGTAGTGGTCAAGAAGGCCAGGACAGTGTTATTTCATACAGAGATAACAGATTTGCCTATAGAGATCCAACAAATGTTGGAGGAGTTCACAGACATAGTTGTGGATGACTTTCCAGACAAGTTATCCCCCAGAAGGAGCATAAGTCATCACATTGACTTCATACCCGGAGCCAGTTTGCCGAACAAAGCAACATACCAAATGAGCCCCAAGGACAATAAAGAAATCAGGAAGTAGGTGCAAGAACTGTTGGACAAAGGATTGATAAGAGAGAGCTTAAACCCTTGCACTGTTCCGACAGTCCTCGTCCCCAAGAAGGGAGGAGAGTGGTGGATGTGCACCGAATCAAGAGCCATCAACAAGATCACCATTTGGTACAGGTTTCCACTACCCCGAATGGATGATATGATGGATTGTTTAAGCGGGGTTATGTATTTTTCCAAGATAGATTTGAAGATCGGGTACCATCAGATACGAATATGCGAGGGGGGCAAATGGAAAACAACCTTTAAGACGAATGAGGGGCTATACGAATGGCTGGTCATGCCTTTGGGCTGAGCAATGCACCTAGTACATTCATGAGACTAATGAACGATATGCTGAAGGCGTATATTGGGAAGTTTGTGATAGTTTATTTGGATGACATACTTATCTTTAGCAGGACAAGAGCATAACACATTCAACATGTGCATAAGGTGCTAGAGAAATTACAACAGAATAAACTACTGATTAACTTAAAGAAATGTACCTTTCTGTAGAAGGAATTGATTTACTTGGGGTTTGTAATAGCGGAGAATGAATTGAAGATGGATCTGGAGAAGGTGGCAGCGATAGTGAATTGCCCATCTCTGGAAAACTTGTTTGAGGTACGTAGGTTCCATGGATTAGCAAGTTTTTATAGGAAGTTCATACGAAATTTCAGCGAGATTTGTGTGCCAATGTTGGATACTATTAAGAAGGCCAGCCAACCTTTTCGGTGGACAAAAGCAGTGGAGAGAAGCTTCCAGATGTTAAAGAAAAAGATTACTGAAACATTGATCCTGAGATTACCAGATTTCCAGAAGTTATTTCAGGTTCGTTGTGATGCCAGTGGGACAACAATTGGAGCTGTTCTTAGTCAAGAGGATAAGCCTGTAGCATTTTTCAATGAAAAGCTGAATGAGAGTAGACAAAAATACTCATCCTATGATAAGGAGTTTTATGCGGTTGTACAGGCACTAAAACGCTGGAGGCATTACTTGTTAGGAAACGAGTTCGTGCTCTTTTCAGATAACTCTGCATTATAGTACATAATACAGCAACAGAAACTGAACCACAAGCACACCAAATGGGTGGAGTACCTACAAAGCTTTAATTTTGTATTGAAACACATTAGCGGGCAAGCTAATAAGGTAGCAGATGCGCTAAGTAGGAAAGCTCTACTTCTGCATTAAAGCACTCTACAGGTGCTGGGGTTTGAGTACTTACGGGATTTGTACCAGGTAGATGAAGACTTTAAGGAGGCCTGTGAGGCATGCCAGAACCCCTTGGTGAGGAATAACAACCCTTGGTTAGACTACAGTTTACAGGAGAAATTGTTGTTCAAGGGCGGACAACTGTGCATACTAGACTGCTCGATGAGAGAAAACATTATTTGGGAAAATCATAGTGGAGGCTTGGCCGGACATTTCGGCGTGGATAAAACACTCGAGCAGCTCAAACACTTTTATTTTTGAACAAGGATGCAGAGAGATGTGCGGTGATTCGTAGCCAGGTGCAAAGTGTGCCAATTAGCAAAGGGTCATAGTCAGAATGTAGGATTGTATACACCATTACCTGTTCAGGCAGACCATGGGACTCCGTCAGCTTGGACTTTGTCTTAGGCCTACCTAAGACAATCTGAGGGTACGATTCAGTAATGGTAGTGGTGGATAGATTTTCGAAAATGGCACATTTTATTCCCTGCAAGAAAACTAGTGATGCTACTCACATGGCCCACTTGTTTTTTGACGAGATCGTCAGGTTACATAGATTACCCAAATCCATCATGTTAGACAGGGATGGGAGATTCACGGGAAATTGTTGGCGCACCCTATGGAAAAAGATGAATGCTCAGCTGAGTTACAGTTTTGCTTACCATTCGTAGATGGACAGACAGACAGAAGTTATAAACAGGAGCTTAGGGAATCAGTTGTGAAGTCTAGTGGGAGAGAACTCGTGGATGTGGGATCGAGTGCTGGCACAGGCAGAATTCGCTTACAACGATTCGCCTAACCGCAGCACAGGCTTGAGCCCTTTCCAAATCCTGTACGGCATGCATCCTCATGGAGTGCATGAATTGCGGGACCTAGGACTACAAGAAAGACGAAGCGCAGATGGAGAAGATTTCGCTAACGCGATGAGGGATTTGCACGAATAGGTGAAACTCAAGTTGCAGGACAACAATTTAAGGTACAAACAACAAGCAGACTTGCGGAGGAAAGAGGTACAATACGAAGTAGGAGACGAAGTCCTCGCACATTTGTGCAAGGAACACTTTCCTAAAGGTACATACAATAAGTTGAAGTACAAGAAAATAGGGCCCTACAAAATTCTTCGGAAGTTTTCAGCAAATACCTATGAGATTCAGTTGCCACCAGGAATAGGCATTTTGCCTATTTTTAATGTAGTAGACTTGTTTCCCTATACGACCGACCCAAAGGAGAAGGAAGATGAAGGAACCACATGACCCACACAAGACAGTCAGGGCGAAGGAGGAGTTTGGAAGAGACAGAAGCTTTACGTTCCACCTCCCGAGATTGAGAGCATTCTCAACACTTAGGTGGCGAAACGAACTTGGTGAAAGGAGTAGTTATAGTATCTGGTCAAGTGGCGGAACCGTCCAATTGAGGACAGCTCGTGGCTTGATGCCAGGCAGATCAAACAGACAGGTACTTCTGTCGAGAAGCTCATGGACTGGAGCCATGATTTTTCTTTCGCCCCGGGAACCTGATGCAGGCGCATCCAGCTCACCATGACCGGGTGAAGTCTCGACCAGGCGAAGGACAGTGAATTTAATTTTACGAGTTTTTTTCTTATATGATGGTCAACAAGAAATTAGGTAGGATTGTTATTTTATTTAGTCACTTAGGTAAAAACGGTTATACAGTTAGGATCTGGTGTTGTCTATTGTTAGCAAATCTGGGTTATCTTTTTGTTTTAGCAGAAAAAAGAAAAGACATATGTAATGAAAGACAAATCTTGCCGTAGCATAAAGCAACTAATTAATAACCATGTAACTGAAAAATAACTCAACTGTAAAATAGGAATACAGTTTAATTAACTGAAACAGAGTAGCTATATATGTTAGGGAGAAAGACAAAAGAGGGGTTCAACTCACACTCTAATAAAAAGAAAACATTAACAGAAGAATTTCAAGCAGTTGTCCATCTGTATGTTATTTCCAATTGTTAAGATATATGACCAAAGATAATCTGTGCATGAATAACCATTAGCTACAGGTTATGTAAATCAATTCTTTTCAGTTGCGTTAATCTAAGAAACAAACATTTGTTTAATTACATTAAGCACAGTCCCAGACAAAAGAGGTCGCATGTTACGAGACAGAAACTATAGTCACGAGCAGAGTCCATTACAGGCTAACAAAACGAACCAGAGCATTATTTTATGAACAACACGTCAACAACGTTTAGGAGAGCGAATCCAAACAATTTAATTAGACAAATCGATGATATCCAGTAACAACTACAGTGATAGAATGAAGCATACGAGCCACAGAAAACTCAGGTAAACACATTCATGTAACACACGTCATAAATATCATTTTTCTTTTTCATTTCCAGAAATCATCAACAGAGCTACAATCAAACAACATACCGAAGGCCATACAAGCACAAAGCCATAGTTTGCCAACCTTAGAAGAGGGTTTCAAGTCGACCAACCTTTTTCAGTAATTACAAACAACAAAACGTGATGGCCAAACAGGGTACCGAGAACTGTCAAAGCGCAAGACCATAGCTTGCAAACCCTAGAGGAGTGTTACAATTTCGACAAACCCAGATGGCCAGACAAGCACCGGGCAAGCACGGTGAAACACTAGGCGAGGGTTTGAAGGCCTATCAAAATACAGACTACGAAAATAAAGACCTGGGTTGACAGAGTTAAACAAGGAGCCTACAGACACATCGTAACAGAGCCTATTGAATAGGGTCGGAAGAGTCTTTGACGAGCCCTCGTGTTGAAGCCCACAACACCTGCAGAGATAGCACACCCCCAAAAATCAGAACAAGCATCCACTGGAAAGAAAACAAGCACAAAAGATGAACCAAGGACGTAACCATACCTGAGAGCTCGTAGTAGCAGTGAGGAAAACCAATCCCAGAACCATAACCACCAACTGTAACGAGCAAGGGGTGAGCCGAGTTAAAAACTGAAAGAGAAGGATTTGGAAAGTGAAATAGGGACCGGACGAACTACCTGGAGACCGAGCTAGAGGCCAACTGGAACAAGATTGCCACTATCGAAACTCACATGCACTACCTGAGAATGTTGTAATAGAGCAGAAACCAACATTCGACAGAGAACCACCAGACCACTACTTGGTGGAACAAGGTAAGCCATGGACCGAGGAACGAGAAACCACAGGCACACCGAGACAGACAACCAGAACCATAGTTCAATGCGTGACCACAACAACCCAACTTGCAGAGCTCGACAAGAAAAAAATCTCATAGCAACAATGAAAAATGACCCAACGAGCAGGCAGATCGGGAGAATAGTCTAGAGACGAGTGGGAATTACCAGGCAAGGACTGTATTAAATTTCTCATTAATTTTCATACCAAACATCAAATATAACTCGTGCATTTCATACGCATGTCCATCCAACTGATATTTTTAATGAACCATCAAACGGTTGCATAAATCATTCCATACATATTTGTCAACATATCAAAATATATCACCTATTACATAATTGCAAGGGGCGTTTGGGCTGGCGCCACCAAATTTGGTCGGGGACTGTCAACATTCGGCAATGTCCAAAGAGACCATTCAAAACACAAGTCTAACTTCCCAGTGTCTAGAGAGACCATTCAAACCACAAGTCTGACTTCCAAACAAGAATCTAATCCCTATGTTTTCTGGTCTAAGTTCTACTGGGGTCTAAGTCGAGTATGCGCCAGGAATTTCGTTGTGTTAGCTCTGCATACGGTTTTACTGTCTCCTCCCTGATAAATGTAATTCCAGATTATTTATAAATGAAAAGGGTTTCGAGTCTGTTCATTTATCTTTGGAGGCTCATAGCCGTTAGAGTAGTAGTATGGCATGGAATTTGAACATCTGTTCTGGCTTGTAATTTGCTGATTCTTAAATTTTTTCAAGTTTTAAGGATGTAATTCAGTTTTTGACTTACAAGGTCTTGATGGTACTGTTTTAACCCTTGCTAAGGGTTTTTTTGTTTATTCTCGTCTTTTTATTTGAACTTAATACCAAAGGTTCTTCAGTATTGAATTTATATCGGTTGTATTGCTATTTGCATTCATTATTATGCGTGAACTTTCGGGCCTTATCTTTGTCAAAAAATTCGTAATTTTTAATTCTCTGGGTAATGAAAGTTCTAGGTATTATATTTTATGAAACTTAGGTTTGAATCGCGGCCCTGCGCGTGTGGTCAACTTGCATCATACATATAAGTTTTCTTTATTATGATTATGGCTTGGCGGAGGTTGTTCTGTGAAAGTTGGCGTATCATGCACTAAACTCCTAGAAAGTAAGGTTATTCCTTATAGTGTTAGCTCGATGCAGTTCAAGCTCTACACTTCTCAGTTGCTTAGTCTTCAAAACCCTCCAACCTAACTCTCCAACCTAACTCCTCCATATCTAGGGTTTTTTCGTGGTTCAACGTTTTTCTTATGTTCCACTAAGAATTAATAGCTTCCCAACTTTTCGGGAAGCAAGGTATAAACCTCTCGTGCCTTACCCGACCCAACAAATCCCATCTTCCCTCCAACTATGGATTTTGGTAACATTAGATTTTTTGTTTTGGTAACATTATATTTTTTTCCCTTAAAGGTTGACTTCCTCCTTTCGCTTTTTTTTTAGAATATTGTTAGAAGTTTGTTTGGCTTTTTCCTTTTCTCCAAGATGGTATGCATTCTTGAAATTTCCTATTAAATCTAGAAACTTACTTCTATTTAAACACATAATATGTCATCTTTATTGTAATTACTATATTTATGATCTAGATAATTTCACTTATCTACAGATTTACAATCTTTTCTTCATTTACTGGTTTATAAATCTTTACTGCATTTATGAACTAATAGTAAATAATTTTTCTCATCTACAGATTTATAATCTTTAATCTTTAGATGACTCTACTTTTCTACAGGACTCTACTTTTCTATAGATTCATAATCTTTTCTTCGTTTTCTAGGAAATAATTTCCAGATTATACTTATATGTTCAGTTTGTATTCCATTTCAGTTGAACAGATCTTAATCTTTATTTGTTGTTTCGTTTATATTCCAGTTGAACGGAGCTTAATCTTTTATTTCTTTGCCTCCCAACAGTAGCCTTGTGGTTCCGGCTAAGTCTCCCCATAGTTACCCTCTCATAGGTTTCTCCTTCTTAATATTTTATTTGTTCACCTCCCAACGATGAGGACTTCTTAATATTTTATTTGTTCACCTCCCAACGGTGAGGACAATAGTTGCAACCTTGTGGTTTTGCCTAGCTCTCCCCCAGAGCTCCCCTAGAGTTACCCTCGCACAGGTTTCTCCTTAGAGCTACCCTCTCACAGGGTTCTTCTTCTTTATCTTTTATTTGTTCGCCTCGCAACAGTGAGACTGTAGTTGCAATAACTGCAACCTTGTGGTTCTGTCTAATCCTCCCGCAAAGCTACCCTCTCATAGGTTTCTCCTCAGAGCTACCCTTTAAGAGGGTTTCTCCTCAACCTCAAGAGATTTTGCCTTGAACAATAGTAGTTATCTAGTCTTAATCAAAGTTAGCTACTTTTCGCTGCATGTCCTTAAATCTCTTTTCTCATATCTTCCAATTTACTCTTTTCATTTTTTCCTTTTTAGATCTTAAATGTCCTCCATCCTCTTGATCTCTTCCATAGAATATATTCTTGATCCCTTCCTTGGAATAAATTCCTAAAAGATAATTGAGGTGGGCAAAATAGATTCTTGATCCCTCCATTGGAATAAATTCTTAAAGGATAATTAAGGTGGGCGAAATAGTTATGGTTGGGTAACCGCCCAACCTAACTATTTTAAGAAATACAATTGTCACTTTTTAGAAAATACATTCTGTTTTAATTTTAATCAGATATACAATTATCACTTTTTAGACGATATATTCTCTTTTAATTTTAATCAGATATACAATTATCACATTTTAGACAATATATTCTCCTTTAATTTTAATTTCATTGGGGTGTTTCACTTTCATGCATTTTAATCAAAATTTATTAATTATATAAATTTAATCAATATTCAATTTATTTAAAATGGAATAAATAAATATTTACGTTCATGGAAACATTACATACATTTTTTTGTAAACCTTTTGATTTTGATGAAGCAAAAATTATTAAATGTGAAAAATCTTTTGATGAAACAAATTGAAAACAAACACAGAAATTAATAACTAGAAATTGTCCAAAAATACATTTTTTTTAAACCTTTTGATTTTGATGAAGCAAAAATTATTAAATGTGAAAAATCTTTTGATGAAACAAATTGAAAACAAACACACAAATTAATAACTAGCAATTGTCCCAAAAGGTACAAAGAGAGGTCGATAGGATTATTAAATTAGAGTTGTTGAATTTCTCTAAAAGAGATATTGGTTCAAGCCTACAAGGAATAAAGAGATTTGATGTTTGGAGTTCTATGCTATCTGGACATCATATTTCTTTAAATACAATGTAATTTTTTAGAAAGGTTCTGCCATGCAGACATACACTTAAATCACTACTGGACTTATGATATTGACAAATTCAAACTAAAGTGGTATACAAGAGAATGTAACAAGCTAAATGACAAGTTACACATCTTCAGACCTGAAAAAGTACATAACAATGGTCTGGCAAATCAATAGCGATATCATAATTGCTTTTCCTTCCACATACATACAATTGCTCCAAACGCAAGGACAAGAAAATTTTCAGCTCTAGTGAGCACCAGTGGGTCACTGAAACTAGTGACCACAAGAAGAGACACAATTGTATTAATCCAAAGAAAATAAAAAATTGTTAATTAGATTTCTATTGTGAAACACTATTGTTCTCATAAGTAGTGTTTGTTATCACGTGCGTTTACAATAGGTATTCAAGTTTCAATTTTATTAGATAAGTTAGAACTTGTTTTGGTTCACAATCAATATCTGCTATTGAACTATATGTGTTTTATGTTTTGAAGATAACATAAAGAACAAAATGGTAAATCTCATCCTCTCATCAATAATCACTTTTAAGTTGTTTACATATTCTACTCTTCAGTGAGCCAATGAAATGTAATTAAGATGGTCATCATTCCAATGTCAACCAATGGAGTGTAATTTAGATGAACATCATTCCATTTCCAGTTACAGTGAGAAATATTATGTAAAATGTTATATTGATAATAAAATGCATATAGAACCTAAGGAAGTTGGCATTGTCCTAACTCAATAATCATAAACTCATCCGATAGAGATCAACCACAAGAATAATGTCAAGCTCTATCATCCAACAATAAGTTTTCTTTTCAATTAACAAGCTACAAGTTCTTCGGTTGTCACATAAAATATAAATTCAGGAGTTAAAAGACACTAGGGCCATTATAGCTAAATATGCACCAAGGTTTACTGCTTCACCCTACCAGAATGCAAAAAGAAATGCTACAATGCAGTAGCAATGGATTGTTCAGCTAAAATTGGCAAGACTTTGATTAATTTACATAAACGTTGAACTATAGCAATTGTTCAAAAGTTTTAAACAAGTAAAGAAACACAGTAGATACATCTAGTTCTTTGATCCTTTTTGTGTTCGAAAAAACAGGACAACTTTTGTAAAAGTCCCAATGTGCTCACCAAAAGACAAGAAATATGCAAATGATTAAATTAGTTACTGAGGTGTGCTGTAATGCCTTTAAAAAGTGCTTATAGACTTTAACTATATTTATTAAGGACCCCAAGAAAACATAATTATTCTTATCTTTGATATTTGAATTGATTTATCTACTTATTTCTACAAACCCAAATGCATTTCATTGAAAGACAATATGTGTGACATACATATAATTGGTTGATGATGTATGTACAACATTAATGATGCTTATTATAATGGGTCCCTGATAGTATTCTTTTGCCCCAACTGGAATTTGTAGAGCAAAAGGTTTTACCCCTAGGTTTGTTATTATCATGTTCTTGTTCTCTAAAAGGTTGCTCCAAGTAAATCCATTTGGTTGACAGAGATAAATCTAAGAACATCATACCTATCTGCTTTCCCCCATACTTTCTCTAAATGTGACTCAGCACCAGCACCACTGTCAAATAGACAGATAAAATCGTCAAGAACTCTAAGAGGACGCTCCAATTCCAATCTAGAATATCAATAAGGTTTATATGCTAATCATTCCATGCACATGCACTTGCAGTAGAAGTAATAGTCATGCTTCTTTCTTGCTTATGTTCCATTTACTTTATTGTAGTAGTGTCGTGGTGAACCTCCCCATTTTTATAGATATTGTTTGTATAGTAAAGAATCCTATATGCAAAAGTGGTTTCCTTGCATTTATGTTGGCCATAATTCACATATTTCTGTAGTCTGATAGTAGCAAAAAGGTGCAGGTAATTGATTTGAGGAGCCTAAAGAATGAGGTGAAATTTCTGAATCAGCATCAAGCAACATTTTCTTCAAATTTCTACACCATTTTCCTTCTCTATAGTGAGTTTTAATAGGAGTTTCAGAGCATGGAGTTTTTTTCCCAATTCTTACTGCCCACTTCCAAGCAATGTTGACAACATTAGAATAGGCAAAAAATCAGCAAAAAATCAGCAAGCATAAAAAATTACTAATATATATATATAAAGCAACAATAACATTAGATAAACACATTGGCTGCTGGCATTGTAGCCATCCCTAAATGAAGTTTTCCTTCAATTATTCTTTTGTTTATAGTTTAGTTTTTTCACTACATTTACATCTCATACTAATTTCTTTTAGAATTAGAATTAATTTCTTTTAGAATTAGAATTTAGAGTTTAATCTCTATTTCCTTTACAATTAGAATTTATAGTTTATGAGAATTATAATTTAGAATGAGAATTTACAATTTAATTTTTATTTTAGAATTAGAATTTAGAATTTGAACTTTATTTCCTTTACAAGTACAATTTATAGTTTATGAGAATTATAATTTACACTGAGAATTTGCAATTTACAATTTAATCTTTATTTCCTTTATAATGAAAATTTATAACTTATAATTTAATCTTTATTTCCTTTACAATCAGTGTTTATAATTTATAATTTAATCTTTATTTTCTTCAGCATTAGAATTTATAAATAAAGATTAATGTAACTTAGAAATAAAATATTTCAATATCTATATTTAGTAAAAGATTTTTGCATGAAACATATATAGATAGAAAGATTGAGAAAATTCTTATTCTATTAATAGCCATTTTCTAATTCAATGTATGAGGAATATTTGTAATTCTTTCAATGTTTAATATTGATTTGATATGTAGTATTTATAAAATATTTATAATAAAAATAATTATGATTTATAAATAAGTATTCCAATGTCAACTATATTTATAATACGCATAGATCATTAACTCTTGATCTACAGTTGAGTAAGATCAAATCTCTTTTCACTCTAAAAGATGTTTGATCTCAAGAGATTTAATACTCTAGAGGATTTAGACGATTTATATAGAATAAAATAGATGGATTTGAAATTCATCATCATCATCATTTTTCTCATATTATATAATTATATTACATAAATTTAACTGCTTTGTGTGAATCTGCTTCTTATTTACTAAGAAAATAATTTTTCATTCTAATATATTAAAAGATTTAAAAATTATCATACTTTAATATCAACATATCTCTATATATAACTTAGATTAAGAAAAACATATATAAATTAAACTATTATTTTAAATTTGTAATAATTTTTTATACATAATAGACCAATATTATAACTTAAATTAGAAGGTACGACTCATATGAATAAAAACATTTTTTTTTATAAAAAGTATAAAGTAAATAATAATATATACCTATATCAAATTTCAAAATAGTAATATATATATATACCAAAACTAATATAAAGTGAATATCAGTGTCTCCATGAGTAAACCCTAGGGAGACTCTACTTTCAGCTTGAAAAGCTCCGGTAACTCCATTCCCAAATTGAGCAACCTCTTTGGCTACATTCACAGGGCACACCCGTATCCATTTACTCAGAAATGGATTGAGTGGTTTCGGAGCGGGCCTCAAATAAACAACGGATGGGGCAAAAGGAAGCGTGTAGTCTAATGGAGGATCCTTTCTCTCCAAGTCCCCCTCTAATATTCGCACAACTGCTTCCATTGAAGGTCTCAGCGTTGAATTGCTTTGAATACACCACAACACCATCTTTATCAACCTACATGCCTCGTCAAAACCCTCAGGCCTTTGCAATTCCAATCCACTCTTGATTAATTCTTCCATTTTATCTTCCCTCGTTTTGTTAAAAGCAATGGAAGGAAAATACTAGTTGTCCGAATCCCCATTTTTATGGACGTTTCTGCGCCTGCTGATGGATCTCAAGAAGTACCATCCCGTAGCTGAAGACATCGCTCTTGGAAGTGATTCCTACTCCCCAAAGCCCTTCGGGCGCCATATATCCAATCGTGCCCTTCACCACTGTCACCAAGTGGCTTTCTATATCTCTATTTAGACATCTTGCCATGCCGAAATCAGACACGGTCGCCTTGAAATCCTCATCCAGCAGAATATTCTGAGGCTTAACCTCTAGATGTAGAATACAAAGCCTCGACTCCTTGTGCAAGTACGTACGTCCCCCAGCAGCATCCAGAGCAATTGAATATCTAGTTTTCCAATCTAAACACTTGCCTAGACCGAACAACCATTTATCAAGAGACCCGTTGGGCATGAATTCGTTGACCAGAATACGATGAGCACTTTCTACACAAATTCCATGCAATCTCACAAGATTCGAATGATTGATGGACGATATTGTGGCGATTTCTGCACAAAACTCTGCCTGTCCCTCCCTAGACTCATTGAGCAGACATTCTATGGCCACCAGTGTACCATCCATCAAAGTTCCTTCATAAACTGCCCCAAATCCTCCCTTTCCAATTTCTTTGCTGAACCCGCCTGTGGCTATCTCAATGCTCTGGTAAGCGAATATTGCAGGAAGGCCAGTCAGATTCTTCAGATATTCTCCGTTGAATACGTTGGCAACTTCCAGTAGATTGTTGTTTTCGCGTTCTCTACCACCTGGAGATCAATTTCCAGGCAACAAAAGAGACAAATACGCCGCCATGGAGTGGGAGGAGGATATATGGCACAATTCCTCTGGCTGTGAATAGCACGACCAACAAGCTCACCACAAAAACCACGCCCAACGCCAGCGGGCTGAGGAAGATTAATCTGATAATTCGAGATTTAAAATCGCCAGCATTCCCCTCTGGATCTTGCGCAGAATTCATCACTTACGTTCGCCTGCATACATTAATCGGATTGCACACTTATGTTTTTCTGACGCATCTATCTCATTTCATACTCCTGGCAGGGATACTCATGAGTTTAACGCAAATGAATAGAGTTTATTAGAAGACGTGCAGGAACGGTTGGAGTGCATTCACCCAGACTTTTGAAGGTAAAGTTTTAGAACTTTCACGATATATATGCTGAGCATGTTACACGTATCCATCCCAGCGTGATAAACGGTGCAGAAAGCAACACTGTTGTTTTCCATTATTAAAGAATGACAACGACGCATATACCAGGGGAGTTGTCTATAATGCGACTTTTTGGAGATTCCGGTGACGGAATCCGGCAGAAGAAATTGAGGTTAAATCATGATTTGTTGCAGTTAAAATGGTTTTTTAACTGCATATTTGGATTCAGCACCATGAAAAACCCCTGGGACGCTTTGATTGTACAGAAACTAGCTATCAAACATGAGATTCAATAAATTGGTGCCGGATTTTAACCGGAAAAACTCACCGGAAAGGCTTTCAAAAAGTCGCATTATAGACAACTGCTATACCAGGTGTATTTTCCTTGCGTTTATCCGTTATCAATTACAACTCCACTAGGTAAGTGGATACGACTTTCCAGCAGTTGCTTTCGGTAGAATGACCAAGATAATAAAGAAATTATACGACAGGTGTCAACGTTGGAAAGAAAATGACGAGGAAAGTCTCACTCAAAGGAAGGCCTATCGGCCTAGATATGAGTTTGTTAAAAACAAACGCACGTAATAAAAACCATGCGCCAAAATTGTTCGTTGCAACCACGTCACTGTGTAATAAATAATGTTGCTGAAAGAGATGTACATCGAAGCTATTTAGCAAATCCAATAATGGCATTTGGAATACCCAACAATGGCAGAAGGTCGTGGGAATTCCATGATCAAAGCCATTTAGCAAACTTTACAATGGGATGGGAGGATTGTAATCGCAACTCACGCGTTTTCCAATGTAACACACACAATTCAACGCACAACGCCACTTATTCAAATTTTATTTTGTTAATCTTTATAATTGGCTTTTATTGATTCGTTCTTTTACTTAATCATAATAAGTCGTTTAATTACAATTTGGTAAAATTTTAATTTAAAGAGGGTTTAATTATATGATTTAGATATTTAGATAGGTAAAGAAATTATCATTTTCAATTTTATATAATAATAAGATGAAGACTAGAATATATTTGACATTTTTCAATTTAAACCATTCTAATAAAGAGGAAGCTTATAAAGAGGAAGCTTTTAAGATAAATATTAAATTTCAATTTAATTAAAATTTAATTAACTTAAACCATTTTAATAAACAGGAAGTTTACAAGAATAAATATAAAAATTACAATTTAATTAAAATTTAATTATGGTTAAAGAGAGCCATTTAATTTTTCGCTAATATATATAAAATATATATATAAAATCATAAACTTATAATTCAAATATCTTAAAAAATAAAAAAACTAAACCACAATAATTATTAATTTTTATAATAATAATAAAAACTAAAAATAATAAATGTAACTCGGATGCAATAATTTACAGAGAAATTTAATTGTCGTTCTAAATTTAAAATATCTTTAAATTCTAAATTCTGTATCTAATAATTCACTGAGATTTTTGGTTGTGATTCGGGATTTAATAATTGAGGACCAAATAATAACCATATATTTAATGCTCTGTAATGGACTATTCATGGTTATTCAAACATTAAAAAGTAAAGGGAAGAAAATAAATCAAATTAGCAAATACTGCGGGGCAGTTTTATCCCACGGCTTTGCGAGAATAGGGGCCATTTAGAGAGTCCTTTCCTTATACAACTGCCTTATGCAACAACTTAAAAAATAATATATTTAAGCAAGTGGCAACTTATATGTCGAAAAATATAAAATAAAATGGCAACTTGAAGCTTATTAGCCATTTTAAACGCTCATTGAACTATTAAAGACACAACAATGAAATGATTTATATAATTTTGAAATGTCCGATTTCCAAATCCAGTGATTTAAGTGTAAGAAAACTCAACCCACAGAATTAGATGAGTAGCACAAAATGTCGAATACATTCTTATTGGCATTAATCTAACATATGGTAAAGAATGGCATTAATCTAAACATATGGTAAAGAATAATGTTGTGGGAGACCAGAACCTGCATGCATAATATTTTTAATAACTATTGAAATTGGACTTATTTTCTCTTTTAATTTGAAATTAAAAAAAAAATATTAATAACAATAGAAGTTGGATTTATTTTCTCTTTTAATTTGCAAATTTTCAAAACAAAATACATATTCAACAAACATAATTATTAATAACAAAAGAGGCATCCCTGATTAAATACTGCATTATCAATAAATCATGAGCCATTGAAACAACCTGTTATTTAATATCCATTTCTTTGACACTATCAGAAATGGATGTTACCCCTAACAACAAACAAAGCGCAACAGTAGTCGAAGTACTTAGTTACTGCTGGTTGCGCATAGGAGTGGCTATTACCCCGAACTACAAACAAAGCGCAACAGTAGTGGAAATACTTAGTTACTGCTAGTTGTGCATAGGAGTGGCTAATGGTGGAGGAGAATTAGCGGAGGCGGCAGGAGTGGCTAATGGTGGAGGAGAATTAGCGGAGGCGACAGGAGTGGCTAATCGTGGAGGAGAATTGGCGAAGAGGAAGGGAGGAAGTGGAAAACGCAGACTAAAAGGTGGTAGTAGTGGCGGGGTAGTCGTGCGGGGTATGAATGGTAGAGAAGGGGTTGAACCACCCAGAGACGGTGGCGTCAAATCGCGCAATGGAGGAAAATGAAAAGGTGGAAATCTGGGGATATTAGGAAGTCCAATTCCACCACTGGGAGGTGATTCCAACACAGGATTACTGCCAGGAAGCTGCAACAATGATCGCCTCCTGCTCTCACCATTCTTTGATGCAGGATCCCTCGAGGTACCACCCGCACTGCTCATAAATAGAATCACCGCGAACGCGGCAACAGCCCATAATTTCGACGAGCGCTGCATTTTGACAGAAATGGATGTGTGGAATGCAGTACAGAACTACCATCTATAATCTTCTTTTATAATAGTGGCCTGTCCCAGCTGCCTCTGACATCGTCATGGATTCAGCAAGCAATGACCGAAAAAGAACAACTACTCCACCGCTTATCATTCATGGCGGACAATGGCTACCTGCATTGTCACAAAACCAGTTAACAGCAAAAATGGCGTTTGATAAGCGTCATCATATGGTTTCAATTTCTGCCATCTGTCTTGGACTTTGGTAATGCCAAGATTGTTGAAATTACAAGTTGAGATTTGGGTAAAATTCATGTACTCCATTTTTACAATACTAATCATTTGTTAAATTCTGGCATGCACCTTACCCCACACCGCAAAACGTTAGTTGCTACTCTACAATAACTTATCGTTGACTCGTTTGGCAGTACGAAACTAAATAACAGCAAAATGTTTTATGTTTTAATAATATGGAGACGGTGAGATGCAAAAGCAGTACAATACAGTACAACCTTTTATAGTGTGCAGATGGTACGATGCAAAAGCATCACTGAACTACAGTACAAACTCTTAAGGAAACCAAAAGCATTGTCAAAAACGGTGCATGATATTTTTTAGAATAAAGGTGAATCCTTTTAAATGCACTATTAAATTTTTATACTCTTTAATTAAACTTGATGTGTGAAAATGGGTTAGCTCTAGTTTCACGGTCAACAAATTTCTATAATACTTCTTTAATTGAATGTGATCTGTGAAAATGTGTTAGGACCAGTTTCATGGTGAATGAAACTTGGCTGGTTAAAAATTAAATGTGAAGCCTGACAATGGGAGATAGCAGGTTCATACGGACTGAGAGTTCGGTAGTGAAACACATTATTAGACCTTTATGGGACCAACTTCGGTGATGAAACTCATTATTAGACGTTTATGTGACCAATTGAGTTGAATGTGGGTTAGTGCTTTAGCTGAATATTATCTTTAATAATTGGTCTATGGTGAATGAGAGTTGGTGTTAAGCCGGTGTGTGAGAAAGTAGTAAAGTTGATGGGTTGACATAATATTATAAATATAAAATAATTATTTGATCGAATTGTAGGAACATTTTTGTAGATATATGTGTAGTAAAGATATTATTATTTATAATATATTTTTTAAGTTAAAATGTGTAAAAAATAAATAAATAAAATAAAATTATGAATTAAAAAATATATATTTTTTATAAGTTATATCAAGTCATGCTTAAAATTTACGTTTGAGTAATATGATATATATATAATATATATATTTTTTATAAAATATTTTTTTTTTTTTTTTAATTTTAGACGACATCTAATATTATTGGTTATTTTTACTACATTAATTTATTTTGAAGCGTGTTTTTTACTCAAAATTCCATTAATACAAGAAAATAATACTTTTGAATGATATTATAAGTAGAACAATTTATATACTCACATCATATTATTATTATTTTTAGTATTCAAGTGTATTCAACTTAAGAAAGTTACTTCTTTTTTTAATCGACAACTAGGTGAGTCTCATACTCGTGTGGCACATGGTCAACTCTGAGGTGAGTCTCATACTCGTGTGGCACATGGTCAACTTGGACCACTACCACTATACCTCTGGCCTACTTCCTATCATCTCCGTAGACCAGATTATCTGGGGGATTTAACCTTAGATCTCTTAGTTTACATGATTTCATATCACTTGGATCACCAATTGAGTTTGGGGGATTTAACCTTAGATCTCTTAGTTTACAAGATTTCATATCACTTCAATCACCAATTGAGTTACCCCCTAGGGATACTCAAGAAAGTTTATATTATAAGATAGAAAAATTTGTAAACTTACAAAAGGTGTTAATGCAAGAGTTTATCCCAACTAATTTATACCTAATTTTAAAAACTTATATTTTCTCTTTACTATGATTCCAATATATACTGCAGTATTTTTTTAAACAAAAAGCAGTTGATGGGGAACTATAAACCTCCCCACATATATGAAACAACCCATAAGACACATATATGAGAAACTCATATATTACAATATTTTTACCAACATCTACATTTATGGATAGGAATACACCTACTTGGGAGTTGTGATTGTTACCCACTAAAATGAGTAACATAATAGGAAAAAACTATTCTCCTATTCTTGACAGTGATCCAACAAGCTAATAGTCCCTTACAACTGCCATTAGATGATGATATGCTATTTTCTCTATCACTTGCAACAACCATTTCCTTCTCGCCCATCCAACATGAGCACATGGACGAAGGTGGGGCTTCCTCTTGAAAGGTAATTTAATCATTTTGCAATGAAGTGCTTATGCTTTTTTGTATTTGGGTATTTGATATGCATAATAGGGGTGATATAGAAGAATGATGGACTTTGACCGTGATCTAATTCTCTCACCTCAAATCGAGAGTTAATATTTGATCGTAGTCTAATGGGACATCCCCTAATGGGCATACGAGGGGCATTACTTGACAATCCCTAATTGAGATAGTGTAATTCCATTTATCCTTATGTCATACTTAACATTTTCCATCAGATATTACAAGCTCTTATATCACCTCCATACATTAGGTTTAATTGACCATTGGTTCTTTGGGATTTGACACCCATACATCCACATACCTAGGTATGGTCCGAAAACTTTTCCCTAGGAGGTTGATGCAACTAAAAGAAATAGAAAAAGCATATCATAGTCATAAGAAAGTCAAAAGAAAGAACATAAAAATGCAAAGGATGGCCAAGGACATACACATTAGCATGTGAGAAAAAGCCTAGAATGAGCTCTACCTCACTCATTATGGCCATCACACAGTTCCTAAGCACATGTTGCTCCATTACATCAAAAAAGGAACCCTTGCATGTCACAACCTCAATGAATGATGAAATAATTCATAAAAATGAGGTAGTAAAACTACTATATCATTCAAAGCAAGCTTTAACCCTTGAGCTATGAGTGGTAATACAACAAAAAATCAAGAAAAATTAAAAGGCGCATAAGAGGGGTGGAAAAAAAAGGTTAAGTTGGTAACTCATGCATCCACAATCACTCCCTCCTCACATTTGTATATTGTAATAGCCCTTGTGAAAATTCCATGGAAAAATATATAAATATGACAAATGATGGGACATGTATTCCAAGCTGAATGGTGCGCAAGACATCCTAGGGGGTGTTCATTTGGTTGTTTATGGCTAAGGAAATTGGCAAAGGCAATGGCTAAGGCATTAAAGAGGTAAAGAGGTATTTTGGCACATTTATTTATGAAAATAATGGAAATTAGGAGAAAAGGAAGGTAAAAGGTCACGGGTTGCATGTGAGGAGGAAAATGAAGTAAAATAATGGAAATTAGGAGAAAAAGGAGGTGAAAGGTCATAGGTTGCATGTGAGGAGGAAAATGAAGGAAACTAATGGAAAATGAGGAAGATAGACGCCTCATTAATAAAAAGGCTTATGAGGATGAGTGGTAGTTTTGGAGCTCTCTCATTATTCTCTCTCTCTCTCTCATACTCTTGGTTACTTAGAGTTTTCTTGGAGCACTTTGGCATTGGAGCAAGAAAGGAAAAGAAGGCAAGAGGAAGTAAGGATCAAGCTGCCACAACAGGCTTCATTGCAAGTATCAATTTGCATGTGTATTTTCCTTGCTAGATTTGGCATGCATGGGATTTTGTGTGTTTCTCTTTATACAATGGCATTGGTTGTGCTAGGTTTGCTAGTATTTTTAGCATAGCCTTGCCATTTCTTGATAGATTTGATGGGAGGGGTTCTCTCATGCATTTTGTGGGGGATGGCCAGATTGGATTCGAAGCTGAGTGGGGTGGATCTTCGAATTGACAAACACATGGTGGTAGTGGTCCCTAAAAAAGATTGAGGATGCATGAAGCCACTAGCCTAGTAACCCCTGAACTAGACTGTGGGTTGCGGCAAAGCTAGATTGTGTGCCTGGGTGGGCCTAAGAATCCTTATCGGTGAATGACATGATATACGGTAAAGCCAAGAGGTGGATTTTCTCTCTGTTGGGCCTAGTGATTCTGGGATGGAATGCACGGTAAAGCCTGGAGAGTACGTCTCATTATAGGGCCTAGTGATCCCTAGATCAGATTGCGGATGCACGGTAAAGCCTGAGAGATTAGGAGGCATTCAAATTCCTCACTATGTAGGTGAAGAACTCCGATAGCATCCGCATTGATTGGTGTTTTTGATGTGTTCTATGAGTCCCACATTCATGCTTGGAATATGGCACGGGGGTGATTGGCTGAAGAGAGACTTGGCTCAGCTAATCTATGGTTAGGTGGAACATTGTAGTCCCATCACCAGTTGGTTCATTGCATTTATTAATGAAAAATCCATTTCCTTGATTTTCATGTGAAAATATACTCATATATATATATATATATAATATTATATATATATATATATATAAATATAATATTATAATATATATAGATTTTGATGTCTGATATGTTTATTGTATTTTTGTTCCTATTATGTTGTTTATATGTACATTTACCTTGGGGAGTGTTACAGAGTGATATTAGAGCATTGTTCAAACACTTGGACTGGATGGGCTCTATCTTAGGTAAAATGAAGAACAAAGGTTAATTTTTAGACCTTTCTGTCATATCTGTTATAACTTTTTTTTCTGTGGAATATTAGAAGTCGAAAATCTATCCATACTAAAGGTAAATCCCATTGATAATGTGGCAAAAATTTCAAATATTGGTTCACGTCTAAGGAATGTGGAAAAAATTTCAGATCTAAGGAAGATGACCTTCCTGAATGCACCTTTAAACTGGTCACGTTGGCATTTCTGCAGTAAATTTTCTTCTGTAGGCTTTCAGAAGCTGAAAAATTGTCCACATTAAGGGGAAATACCAATGATTATGTGGTAGAAATTTCAGATATTGGGTCGAAATATTTTAGGAGATATGAGCAGAGGGAATCGAGCTTTCTGAATGCTCCTAAAATCAGGTCTCAAACAGGTCACGCTAACACTTTTGTTATAAATTTTATTCTAGGCACTCTTAGGAGGTGAAATGTTTTCCACAATGAGAGGAAATCCCACTTATATTGTGATAAAAAATTCAGACATTTATTTGCTATATTGTAGGAGATATGACCAGTGGAAGTCAAGCATTCTGGATACCCCTAAAATTATGCTCCAAATATGATTGTGTTGGTATTTTTGTTATAACTTTCCATCTATGAAATATCAGAAGCTGAAACTTGAACCATAGTGAGGGATAATTCCATTGATCATATGGTTCAGTTTCCATAAATTGTAATGCTACAGTTTAGGATATATGCATTGAATCATTCACTACCTTATTTTGCATGCAAAGTGTTTGATGAAATGCTTAAATGGTTCAATGATCAACTGCATACAAATTGTTTGATAAAATGCCCCAATGAGTATGTTGTTTGTGGTTGGGGATACTATTGATGTTTAATAGTATTTCTGTAGTTGATAGATTCTTACTTGTATGAAAATAGTTTTCTATATTATTTTTCATGTAAAGTGTTTGAATAAATGCTTACATGCAAATATAATAGTATAGTAGTTGTTTGAGAAAAATGTAAGAGTATGGTAATTGTTTGAAGAAAATGTTAAATTTTTGGATGGGATAGTATTGTATTATGATAATATGGATGTATCTAATATATGCCTATTTGCATGAAAATAATTTGAAGAGTTGCATGTAGGGAATTTGAAAGGATGCATACAAGGAAATTGAAAAGTTGCATGTAAGGAAATGGAAAAGTGGCATGTTTTTAGTTATTATGTTACAAGTGGAATAAGAGCAATGTTTTTGACTTAGTCTCATACAAATGTATGAGAAATAAAAATCAATTTGTTTTCAAGTGTGGTTAATTTAATAGAGATTTGGATATCCAATTTCCATAACTAGACATTGGAGATCAAACCATTATAGTAGCTTCCTCCTTCTACCTTAGTGTGGACCATGGATAGTAAGGGGGTATGCTTATAGGTTGTTAGCATTGGTGAATATTGATTTCAAATTAATAGACATGATGTATTGATTTTTGGAACATTTGACTAACTGTGTATGGATTATATGTCACTTACATGTTGATTTCATGCTACCTACTTACATCCTTGTATGTTATGTTACATTTTTTAATATTTTGATTACATGCATCAGTCTTGTAGATTGATTACAAGGATTGGTTGATTATCTTCGACTACATGCGGTTATGTGTATTGGTAGTTCTTTTTGCATTGCTTATGCATATTGCTGGTTGCATGTGGTAATGTGTACAATGGAGTAATGGTTGTTTTTATGCATGTATGGTTGTGGCTATGATTATGCATGTATAGTAGGTCAAACATGCCTTGTGAATTCATTGTATCCAATTTAGGTCATCATGATGCTATTGGTTGTTATGATGCTAATGTGCTAGATGAGATAGAGCAGGAGATGCATATCATCATAATGAGGTTGCAACGTTGGACTTTAGGGTAAGACCATATCGTCATACAGGTATTGCATCTTCGACATATAAGTATGTAAGTTAAGGATTTTTATATGCATTAGGTTTATGTATGTCTTTTGATCTTATGGTTACATTCATGATATATGTTGGTTTATTAGTGTATTTATATGCACATGTGTCAGATAGTCAAGAATGATATTAACATGTAGTTGCATGCATTGCTATTGTTGTTTTATATTATATAATTTGATGATTATGTTGTATGTTGTGGATGAGTATGATATATAGTTTATTGGTGTTATATGCTTTTAACTTGATGATTAGGGTCATTTCATTGAGACATTGATGTTATAATTTGTATTGGTCATATGTGTGATGGTTATGTTCACTACATTGAAGATCTTGATGTTATATGTATTGCGTTAACCTAGTTTGACCTATGCAGATGGCTATGGTTGCGATACTCAGGTATGAGATGACATATTTGTGATATGGTGTCATACTAATCTAGACTGATCATACATATGTGATTATTATGCATGAACGACATAGGCTTATGAGCTTGTAATATGAACATGTTAGTTAGTTACTATTATGGATATCATGATTTATGTTGACAAGTTGTAAAGTTATATCTCACTAACTAGATTGATTATGTAGACAAGATAGCCTCCCATTAGGTACACTAAGGTGTGAGTGTGCTTATGTATTATACTTGGTGTTTCATAGTTGATTATGCCGTTTATTTGGTATGTGATTGTTTGGTGCCTATTATGTCATCTAATTAATTTATATAACATGGTATGTTTGCAAGTGGTTGAATGATTGATGAATTTCTTAATATGAGTATGTGTTCAAATGATTTTGTTTTAAGATGATTATACTAACATGTATGTGTTGAGACATTTGATATGTACTTGAATGTAGTTCATAGTTGTAGCATTATGTCCAATCACTATGGATTATGACATCATTGTTTGTAAAAGTTGATTTCAAATTGATAAATATGATTGTCTTGATATTTGGAACATGTGGTCGATATGTGAAAACATGATGCTCGGAGTTGCATGGCAAGAGAGGTCGCCATGAAATCTTGAAGAAGGCTCGGGGTGAGCTTTCCCTAGGAACAATAGGGATTGAGTCATGGTGTTTGTTATTAGTCTTCTGCTTTTGGTATTTTATGAATTTTTGAGCTTGATTTGCGGCTTTGTTTATGTCTAGTGTATGGCCATACCACTTTGTTTGCGGAGTCATGTTGTTATTGGTTTTCATGGTTTTCTTCTTGCCTGTTTCTTGTATTACCTTTGATGTTTTGAGTCTTGGGAATTGGTTTGGAAATAGGAAAGTTGATGGAAATCGGGAGATATTTTTGGTACCCAACTGATGATATAAGAACCAGATGAAGCTCTATGCATGAGTAAGCACAACGGAAGGTAAGACTATGATAGTCGGTTAGACTGGTTGGGTCCATTGTGGTAAATGGATGGTAGCAGTATATTGATGAGAAGGTGACATGAAAAGGTAAAGTAAATGGATTTGAGGCGTCATATGCCTTGGCTATGTTGGGAACTATTGTTCTCAATGTTGTGCATGTGTTGCATAAATAAGGAAGCTCTCTTAACCTAGACCTTATGTTATCTGGTAATTATGTTATAATCATGATTTTGTTATGTTTATATATGTATACATAATATATATGTATGTATGTCGTTGTCTGACAAGATCATGATTGTTTTATGCTAACGTTTATATATGCATGTATTTATCCATGCATCTATGTTACTATCTAAAATGGTTTCCAGGGATCATTCTTATGGAGGAATGATTGCTTATGCAGGAGAAAAACATGAAGAGGTTCCTGGTCTTATGAGGAATCAATTGGGAAGAATAGTCATGACAAATATATGAGGTCAGTATCATGTGGACATGATTTGATATTATATACTTGTATTATGCCTATGTCTATGTTATAACAGGGAACATTGAAGGATACATCAACAAAGTGAAAGTAGTGTGATCTGTAGCATGCTAGGATAAGCATGGATGAGATATCAGAAGCAAGGTTTCTTGGTAAGAACAATGTGGTTTTGGATGTGCAGTACTATTGTTGTGCATACATTGTATATGTTGTATATGTTGCATCTATGATGTGTGAACTTGTGGTGTTGCGTATATATAGCATGTGTACATGTTATTCATGCAATGTTATATATAGGATTGTACAAATAGGATTGTGTGAATATTGCATATGGGGTGATATATATATATTTTACTATCTTCATGATGTATATGCGGCGTGTGTGCATATGGTGCTCTGTGCATGTTGGATATGCAGTGTTGTGTAGGATGATGCTATGTACATGTTGGATATGCAGTGCTATGTACATGTGGTGTTGCATGCATGTTGTACATATGGTGCTATGTACATATGGTGTTGTGTGCATGATTGTACAAGTGGTGATGTGAGCATGTGCTGTCGTGTAGATGTTGTACATAAGGTGTTATGAGCATGCGGTGCAGTGTACATGTCGTGCATGTGATGCTATGTGCATATGGTGTCACGTACACATTTGTGTGTAGTACTATGTACACGTGGTATTGTGTACACACTGTACAGTGGTGTAGTGTACATGTGGCATTGTGTACACGTTGTGCAGGTGGTGCCATGTACATGTGATGTTGTGAACATGTTGTGCATGTGGTGTAGTGTATAGGTGGTACTATGTACATGTTGTGCATATGGTACTGGTGTACGTTTGGTATTGTGTGCATATTGTTGATGTTGTATTATGGGCATGCGGTATTATGCATCATGTAGTCATGGTATTGCGGTGTGTGCACTCATTGTGTAGTACTCTGTGTAGGCGTATGTATTGAGTTGTGTCATACAATGGGTGTAGGTGTATGTGTTGTATGTCAGGTGTAGATGCAAGTGTTGCATGGATTTGCATGTCATATGTGGTTGTATGTGTGTGGATGCACACTATGCGTATGTGCACATGGTTGAGGAGAAGGCATTGGATGTTTTTCGGGTGTGGCAACCAATCCATTGTGTTACAGAAAGAACCAAGGTAGAACTAAGGATCGATGAAGGATAAGTATCGATATTGTATTTTTGTTTTAGTATGCATGTGAATTATGATTATGATTTATGATCTATGATTATGGTTTATGATCTATGATTCTGGTTTATGATGGTTACATGTAATTTATGACTATGATGGTTGTGTTTGATCTAACCTGATGTGATACCTTTATATATGTTGATTTGGTCGAGATGTTAGTTTGACTTGTTATGACAGGAAGCGAACATGATTGCAAATGTACCTTATTGGCAAGCTACCAATGAGGTATGATGTGAATTTATTTCAATTTATTTTGAATCTAATGGAAGTTATGTTCTAGATACAGGAAGCATGAAAATGCCCAGTTGGGTGGTTGAAATCGACTGCAAGAATTAGTAGCAGTAGCAAAGGAATTGAAACATGTAGCAGTATGCTAGTAAATCACTTCAGGAGCAGGTCCATTGTGGGACACTGGTACCGAATAGTGTCCATTGATTTCCATGAGCATGCTATGATCAATATGATGGTTTTGAGGTAGGTATATGCCTTGGTATTTGAATCTTCTAATGCAAGGAAGCCTTGCCAAGGGATGCACTACCTGAGATGATGGTGCCAGTGGAACTTGGAAGGTGGGTGACTACACAGAAGGGGTGACCGGATTCCTGTGGGACTATGTAGCAGAGAAGGGAAGGTCACAGATGGATTTGTTTTTGTCATTAGCATTTCCCGATGGAATCAAATGCACATTAGTAGTGTGCCCTGGAACAATGAACCAGTAACTATTCATTGAGAGGACAAGTGATGTGGGATTATAGAGTTGGACATTGGATGCAGATTTGACTTTGCAGTGGATTCTGGGCTTCCTAGGTAGGAGGTGAATCCTGGTATTACTTTAAGGGTGGAGGTGTAAGCCCCTGGATTCCCTTATTGATTGATATGGGCTTCATATCCTTTATTTGCTAGTTCAGGAAATGTGTATATATGTATATGTGTATATCAGTGTAAATACCATAATGAGTTGTGTTATAACGCTCCAGTATGCAATATGGTTTTTATATGGTCATGTTATCATGATGTTTTTCTCTTTTGACTGGGTCATTCATTGTAAATATTGCGAAAAGCTGTGTTATAAAGCTCCATGGGTAGTATGTTTTGTTTTCAATGGTCTTTTGGTTATAAGTGTCATTGAACACTAAGGACTGTGATCTCCCAAGGGGGAGGGTTCTGTAATAGCACTTGTGAAAATTCCATTTTAACATATATAAATACCATGGATGATGGGACACGTATTCCAAGATGAATGGTGGGCAAGACATCCTAGGGGGTGTTCATTTGGTTGTTTATGGTTAAGGAAATTGGCAAAGGAAATGACTAAGGCATTAAAGAGGCAAAGAGGTATTTTGGCACATTTATTTATGAAAATAATGGAAATTAGGAGAAAAGGAAGGTAAAAGGTCACAGGTTGCTTGTGAGGAGGAAAATGAAGGAAAATAATGGAAATTAGGAGAAAAAGGAGGTGAAAGTTCATAGGTTACATGTGAGGAGGAAAATGAAGGAAGTAATGGAAAATGAAGAAAATAAAGGCCTCATTAATAAAAAGGCTTATGAGGATGAGTGGTAGTTTTAGAGCTCTCTCATTATTTTCTCTCTCTCTCTCTCTCATACTCTTGGTTACTTAGAGTTTTCTTGGAGCACTTTGGCATTGGAGCAAGGAAGGTAAAGAAGGAAAGATGAAGCAAGGATCAAGCAGCTACAATAGTCTTCATTGCAGGTATCAACTTGCATGTGTATTTTCCTTGCTAGATTTGGCATGCATGGGATTGCATGTGTATTTTCCTTGCTAGATTTGGCATGCATGGGATTGCATGTGTTTCTCTTTCTACCATGGCATGGGTTGTGCCAGGTGTGATAGTATTTTCAGCCTAGTCTTGCCATTTCCTAATAGATTTGATGAGAGAGGTTCTCTCATGTGTTTTGTGGGGGATGGCCATATTGGATTCGAAGCTGAGTGGGGTGGATCTCTGAAATAACAAACATATGGTGGTAGTGGTCCCTAAACCAGACTGAGGATGCACGAAGCCACTTCCCTAGTAACCCATGAACCAGATTATGGGTTGTAGCAAAGTGAAATTGTGTGCCTCGATGGGCCTAGGAATCCTTGCCGATGAATGGCGGGATATAAGGTAAAGCCAAGATGTGGATTTTCTATCCATTTGGCCCAGTGATTCCGGGATGGAATTCACGGTAAATCCTGGATAGTATGTCTTGGTGTAGGGTCTAGTGATCCCTAGATCGGACTGCGGATGCACGATAAAGCCTAAGAGACAAGGAGGCACTCAAATTCCTCACGGTGTAGGTGGAGAACTCCGGTGGCATCCACATTTATTGGTGTTTTTTGATATGTTCTATGAGTCCCACATTCATGCATAGAATATGGCACGTGGGTGATTGGCTCAAGAGAGACTTGGCTCAGCCAATCTATGGTCGAGTAGAATGTCGTAGTCCCATCACTGGTTGGTTCGTTGCATTTATTAATGAAAAATCCATTCCATTGATTTTCATGTGAAAATGTAATGATAAATATATGTATTTTGATGGTTGATATTGTATTTATGTTCTTATTATGTTGTTTATATGGACATTTACCTCGGAGGGCGTTACATATACTCATGATGTGGATCACCCATCAGTTGCTCCCTTTGACTGTGAAGCCTTATCCCCTCCATCATCATCATTACTATTCACTAACACCTATCAATGAAGGGTGGACTGAGGAAATGTTACTTCCCCTTAGGAACTAGAAACACATAATAGGGTTACCCTTTAGCCACTCCTACCTAGAGAGAAAACACCATTGTGAGTTCAAAGCCTTGATTTTGGAAGGGGATCTTTATTTGAGGTATTAAATTACTCATGACACTCAAGCTTGATTCACTTAGATGCAATAATGATCATTATCTCTAATCGCTAGTTGCTTTCACTAAACTCTTTATTGTGATTGTCAAGTGGTTCAGTGCATATCTTACGAACCTTACCCAAAGGTACATAAGCCATTAGAGAAGCATATTGGCATAAATAAGTGACGTGTTTAGACTCTTGGACCTCCCAGCAACACCAACATGTCACACACCTACTGGAGCACTCCTTACACCTAAGATGTTGTGCCACTTTTCATTGTATTTGATGATTTTTTATGATGATAAGCCTAGTCCTAGCATGCCCCCAAGGTAACCTTAGCACCTTATGAACGATGAAGATGATATAGTGCCCAACATAGGATGGTATCAACTATAGAGACTCGGTAGGGCTTGTAGCACCTAGAAATCCATCCACATTGGAGTAGAGCTAGACACTTTTCATAGTTAGAGACACATACAAGCCACTTTGTGGTGCCTTAACTAGATTTTGGGACCAGATTTCCTTTATGTTCTTTATTGATTTAGGGTATGGAGCCACACGTCACTTTTCATAATATTTCTTCTTTTGTTCTTGGCAGAATATTAGTAGGCACTTGTACTGTTGGTGGAAATGTGCCACTTAATTGTTTAGATATTGAAGACTCGCTAGGTAAATAAGAGAAAGTAGATATGTAATTCCTTGGATAATTTTCCTGATTGAACTTGCCTTACTTGAATCTTGCCATTGATTATTCTCTAACTATGCTTCATTTGATTTCAAGTTTGTCATCATCTACATGAAAAGAAAATCGACTATATTGAAGGAGGAAATTGATTACAAATTGGGAAAATGTCAACCTCTTTGCTAGAATTTCAATTTTTTGGCCCTCTAAGCTTTGTATTCATCATTTCAATTTCATGGAAGCCTATTTGTCTCTATTTCTCATGGGGTAGAAGCTTAGAAAACATAATTGTGTAGATTTGTAAATTTGTATGGTTATGAAATTTGCTTAGTGATGGAATATAATTCTGTTGGACTATATCTCTCTTCTACTTCTGAATTTCCATAAAAAGCCTTATTTATATGTGTTTTAAGTGCCTTCTATTCGTAATAAACCCATAGAAACCCTTAGGTTCTCTATTTCTCATTCATGGAAATTTTTGTTTGTGCAGTTTCCAGATATAGTTCCTTTGAATGTTGGTAATATTATTTGTGTTGATAATAATAACCCCTTATCCAAATGAGAATCTATCATTTGTAGAACATTGAATAGGACGCACCAAGCTAAATCCATGTTTCAATTATATAGTGCTCTTGCTTCACCTTCGAGGGTTAAGGCATCTTATGCTTCTGACACCATTGTAGATGAAATACTATATCCTAAAAAGGTTTTTCTTAGCAATGAAGATGTTGATTTGTTATCTGAAAGCATTGGAAAATATACCATTAGAGATTGGTTAGATTATAGCAAACTATATAGTTTCAAGAGAGTCTCCAACTTTTCAAGGGAGAGAAGGATCAACCTAAGAAAAGAGTTAATTGATTCAACGGTACAAAATTTAAAATCCGATATCAATTTAAAGAGGAGATACAATAGTTCTAGAAGAATTGGAATGAAATGGGTAGTGCCTTTTTCAGACTCAAAAATGAAAGCTCTATCAGTTGGTTCTATATTAAGGAGAATGTATACAATTTCCTAAAGTGGGTTGAGCTAACCAAAGCAACCATTAGATTCAGAAACAAAATTTTTATTGTACAATGTTTCTTCCTTCAAGAGAAGTGATTTCAATGAAGAATTGAGAAATTTCCTGGACACACTTTCATCATCAAATGTTGATGTGTCACCTACAAAACCTAAAAGAGTCAAGGAACTCTATGTAGGAATAGTTAGTAATCATATGGTTGGAATACTTATATTAGTTTGGATTCTTCAAACTCTTAGGAGGTGTATTAACAACTTAAAAGTCTCCACTATTGGTGTTGGTGTGATGGGATACATTGGAAACAAGGTAAGTTTTCTAATGATTTTATGCAAGAAAAACATTGATCTACATACTGCAATAACTAATCATGCTCTAGAATTTGTTTTGTTAGATATTAAACATTGTAAGAGATCATGATAATTATCCATATTGAATGGAAAACCAAATTTTGTAGTACATTTCCTAACTGACTAACTTAGTTTTTGTATAAAACATTATTTCATAATTGGTCATCTAGAAGTTCCAAATCCATAGCTTTCATTTCCATCAAAAGATAGTGTGTTTCTTTCCCTTGGTATGATTTGGTATAGACATCAATCAAATATACATAGTTTTTCAAATCCGAAATGTTATCCTTTCCACTGTGATAGATCAGGAATGAGTGTTCCTCTTTAAAACATTTAGTTTGGAAGAGTCTATAGAGAATAATTTTGAGTATCAAAATAGGGTTAATTCCTTCTTGTTTCAATTAATCAAAGAGCTGCGACACACCTTGGACTCTCCCCATCATGCAAGAACCTTGAATCATTATATCATATGTAATTGCATTCAATTTACAACCCATGTTAGCCATACTCTCAAGGAGTTAGACACTCTAACAATCGGTTCCCCTCACAAAGTACTCTTAAAACTAAATTATAACACATCATACCAGGAGGACAGTCATACATCTTCATCATCTCAAAAAACCATTGGAGCTTATCCATCTAGTATTTGTGATAACAAAATAATATTAGTGGACAAAGTGTAACAATTTTTGGAGCACAATAAACACCCTCCATCTTTTCCAATACAATCAAGGTTGCCTCAAAATGGTTCTCTTTGCAAAGAGAAGCAACAAGTGTTTCATAAGCGTGTCTCCTCGAAGAAATCTCTAGCTGCTCAAACATTTCCATGACTTTATTTAGCAAATTTGGATCATCATTACTTATAGTAGAAAATGAGAATATTTCATTAGAATTACTTCAACATTCAATGAAACTCTCTAAAAAACACTTTTTAGTGTTTAAAATTCCTAGAGAAGCTCAGAACATTGACAAGCTTGTCACAAGTTGAAGTGTTATGTCAAAACCCTAGTTGTGCTTTGGCCCATTACAAAAATATTAAATTTGAACTAAGAGAAGTCATTGTATCCAATGTTTCCTTTACCAATCATGGAGTTATTTGAACACCCAATTGAGTAAGGGTTGCTTCCATTTCCACATTTCCCTTTGAAAGGATTTTCTATATTTCCTTTATAACATCCATTGTCTTCCATTACTTTTTGGTTGGGGTTTCATCAATGTTATTAAAATAGTGAAAAGTATCTTCTTCTTATTCACTTATTAGGGCTTGTGATTCAAGGTCTTCATCTTGCCTTGAGACTACTTCAATTTCTTCAAGGATTTGAAGGCCACTGGACTCATCCATTGGGTAAAATTTATGGCTCAAATTGCGTTCTTGGAAATGACGAAAGTTCTTACCATCTTAGAAGGTTTTGACGGATGCAAAGTTTATATTTTGTTGCCATTACATTGATGTGAAGCTCGAATGTCGATGGTGAAACTAAATTGTTGAATTTACTCGACAAATAGATACCAATCCTTCATGAGCGACACAAGCCATGACTTCGTTGAAAATTGGATTTTCCTTTTAGCTGTAGAATAATGAAGGAACCTAGAATAAATTGTCTATTAAAAGAACACCACTGTTAAATCAACTTCTTTTGAATGATAATCATTTGAATAGATCCTACTTCTTCTCATATTTAGTAACCGATGTTCTTGGAAGGAGGGAAATCCATTAATATGGAACATGGCTAGTGCGCAGCATGCCTTGATGATTGTTTTTTAATCAACAATGGAAAACAAAAGTAGTGATGGTTTTTTGCTCAAACTAATGGTGGAAAATAAAAAGGTAGACGATTGTCGTTGAACCATTTCAAAAGGGAACACATTCAACATAAAAATAAAATAAGAAAATAAAGTACTTCCTAATAAAAGTAATAAGAGGGAGATGTGTAATTCGTTTAATTCTTAATATAAAATTAATATGTGACATTTAAAAATATTCATTGTCAATTTTCCTTAAAATCCAACTGAAAAAGGTTAGACTTATAAGTTTAAGTTATGTACTCTATATAGCATGCAAAAATAAAATCTAAACATTTTAATGGGATAATGTGGTCCATTAATAAAATATTTCAACACCCATGTTAAGTAAAATATTTCAATGTTAAATATGTGTATATTATAAATGGTCAAAAAAATAAAAATTGTATGTGTTATATAAAGCAATTAAAAAAATAAAGTTTTATGATTAAAACATTTCAAGTAATTTCATTATTCTATGTTTTTACTCTTATTCAAGTATATTTTCTAGCCAATTTTGTTTAAAAGGTAGCAAGATTTGGTGAATCCATTTATGTATTAAAATATCAATCTACATAATGAAAAATCACACACACACACACACACACACAATAGCAATTGCACCGAGAGGTGCAAACAAACACCGAAAGTTGAAAGAGGTGTGTTTGACTGCATGCTACCAATAGTACCTAGAGGTGGTAAATTCATGCTAATTGTGAGAACTTAAGAGGCCATACTAAACTTTGAATTGACAATTCTCCTTATTATGATTTCAACCACTTCTAAACAATCATGTGTTATTTGTCCAAATTCAGGAAATGACAAAAGTGAGAAGGTGACTTACAAAATTACGCCTGGTCCCGTGACATTGATCTGAAACTTGTAAATTAGTTCACCTAAGCTAACGATAAGTTTTTGGATTTAATTCTAATCCCCGTATTGTATAAACTATTCAATTCAAAAAAAAATGTAAACTTATACACCAACTAAATCATGTAAACAACAATAGTTTCCTTTCTTACAGTGTTATGATTCAAAGGTCTAAGAGAATTTTACAACGACTCTATGACTAAAACAGTAAGAGCGTGAACACAATAAAAATTAGTGTTCTTACGGGATTCAATCAAATTGTCACCAATGCATGAGATAAAAATTGAACCCAAACCCTTTTGAATTTCAAGGATTGGCCTAAGATAAACAAAAAAGAGATGAGATCGAAAATCTCAACGCTATATAAAAGGTTTTCAATTTTGCAAGTTACTATTAGCTTGCACACTTCAATATGATTGATTCTAAAAGACATAACTAATGAAACTTTAAAATTATTTTATTGGTAGAAAAATGCAAAAGCAATGTTATTTTAACCTAATCATGACTGAGAGAAAAAAAAAATCTATGACATCCCAATGAGATTAAGGCCAACAACTAAAGGGTATAAGGACTATTATTTCCATGACTAATAACAAAAGGATAATAAGTGTTAGAAAATTATATATTACGGAGCAATGGAACACATAAAATATTGCAGAAATATAAATAGAGAAAAATGCGTAAAACAAGAGAGACACAGAAATACGTGGTTCACCTAGTTTGGGCTATGTCCACGTCGAACAACCAGTCCTTCCTTTCTATTATCCAGCAAAATGAAGAGACACAACCTACAATAGATCCGCTGTAATATCCTCTCTTTTCTCTCACAGTCTCACCTCTTTGCTTCTCGCTCAGAGAATACATGTCTATTATACAACCTTAAATACAATGCCCTCATACAAAGAGAGGGGTTGCCTTCTAGGGAAAAAAACCCTAAACTAAACATAAGTTCTACCGTCAGATCATCTGCCTAATAAACAACCCAGATTGACTAGAAATTACTATACTTTTACAAGGCAATTTTACATTTGTGTTTAGCTTCGGGGGCGTTGCCCCTGAAACCCCCACAGGGGGACCGCTGGCCCCCGGACCCCCTAGCCAGGGTGATCAGCCCTCCCGAACCCCTACGGGAGGGACAAGTCCCCCCCACACCCCTCGTGTGGATTGGTGTACAAACTTCCTGCGGTATACATTCGGCTGAAATAAAGACCTCTAAACAATCGTGCTCCATACTCAATAATCTCCCACTTGAAGAATGATTATAGCAACTCCATCACTGCTTCATTTGTTGGACAATGAATCCTCTTTGGGCCTGGCTATTTCTCATCTTCATCATCATCCTTGAAGACCAATTGAAGCTGAGCATATTCTCAGTTTCTCCCCGGTTACAACTTTTGTTAACATATCTGTAGGATTTTGGCTAGTGTGTAACTTTTCCAGCTTCAACTCTCCATCTTCCAACACTGATCGTATGAAATGGTACTTGAGCTGTATGTGTTTAGTCCTACAATGAAATGTTGAGTTCTTTGCAAGATGAATGACACTTTCGCTATCACTATATAGCATGCCCATATCATGCTCCTAACCCAATTCACCCATAAAACTTTGTGACCAAATCATTTCTTTACTAGCCTCTGTAGTAGCAACATACAACGCTTCTATTGTTGAAAGTGTAAATTCACTTTATATTTTTGAAACCCAACTGACAACTGTTTCACCAACAATAAATACATATCCTATAGTGCTCCTCATTTTATCTCTGTCACCTACCATATCTGCATCAACATATCCCTATAGAGAAATGTTTGAACCACCAAAGCATAATGCTTGATTTGTGGTACCTTTCAAATATCTGAGAATCAATTTCACTGCCATCCAATGTTCTTTTCATCAATTGTTCATGTACTTGCTTACAAATCCCACTGCATGTGCAATATCAGGCCTTGTGCAGACCATTGCATACATTAAGCTTCCAACTGCTGATGCATATCGAACTTTAGACGTATAATCCATGTCTTCTTGGGTCTTTGGGCACATTTCCTTACTAAGTTTGAAATGGGTAGCAAAAGGTGTATTAACTGGTTTTGCATTGTGCATATTAAATCTTTTCAACACCTTTTGTACGTACTTATTCTGAGACAATGTTAATTTACGATTTTTCCTGTCTCTAGTTATTCTCATACCAAGGATTTGTTTTGCAGCTCCCAAATCCTTCATTGCAAATGAATTTGCCAATTTTTTTTTGAGCACATTTATTTCCTGCATGTTAGACCCTGCAACAAGCATGTCGTCTACATACAATAACAATATAATATAGCTTCCATCATTTTGTTTTTTCAGATAAACACAATGATCAGAGTGGTCTAGTATAACCTTGTTTAGACATAAACTTGTCAAATTTTAGATACCACTACCTTGGAGCCTATTTTAAGCCATACAAGCTCTTCTTCAACCTGTACACTAGTTTCTCCTTCCCTTTCACTTCATATACTTGTTGCTGCTGCATATATATCTCTTCCTCCAAATCCCCATGGAGAAAGGTTGTCTTTACATCTAACTGCTCAAGATGCAAATCTTCAACTGCTACTAGACATAAAATAGTTCTGATTGAAATCATTTTAATAATGGGAGAAAATATTTCATCAAAATCAATACCTTTCTTCTGTGCAAACCCCTTCACCACAAGTCTAGCTTTGTACCTCTGTTTTCCTCCATCTTCTTCCTTCAACCTGTAAACCCATTTATTCTTCAATGTAGTTTTTTCTGCAGGCAACCTGACTAAATCCTAGGTCTGGTTATGCATTAAGGAGTCCATCTCTTCTTCCATGGCTACCTCCCACTTCTTCCTACTTTCAACCTGCATTGCTTCTTCATAACATTCGGGTTCACCGGAATC